>ML686132.1:765194-779435 GCA_007922175.1 Pelusios castaneus
AGGGGTGAGCTAAGGACAGAATGGCACTTATAACTCTGGCTTTCCCAGCCTTGCAATGGTTTCTTTAGAACACTTTGGTAACAATTCATTTTCTTAAATAGCCGTCTCCCATCTCTGGTCTCAGGGTGCAGGCTGCTTTCGGCAGATCCTTGTGCACCTTCACCTCTGTCGGGAAAAGTGAAAACAGCCACGCTTTGCTCCAAACTCCCAGTGGTGAGGGAAGGTTCGGAGGTCCAGTGTGGTCACTGAATTGGATTCAGGCCACAATTCCTGCCCAAGATCTCTGCCCATCCCCACAACCCCTACTTCTGGGTGCTCCGTTACCTTCCTTGAAGACTGCCAGTGGCCCATCTACTTGTCCTGTGAGACTTCTCTTTTCCACCCTAGCATGTTTCCGTCCTTCCTCCCAGACACGAGTGGAGCAGCCTGGCACTATCCTTTGCTGGAGTGTCCTTTCCTGATGGGCCTCCATCCCTGTCCAGTCAGCATGACCAGATGCTCATTTGCCAGTAGGCCCTTGTCCAGAGCAGTCCCTGGCCAGATCCAAAGTTGCTGAAGTCAGTAGGACCCTCCCCACAAACTTCAGGGGCCCTTGACACAAGCCTTGGTGTAGCCTGTTCAGATTTAGCTGGACTCAGAGGATTGGCAACAAATTATGTCCCAGATTGCATCTGCACACATGGACACCAGCTTCCTCTGCCTCTTCACAGCAGGCAGCTGGGAAAGGGAGGAAGAAGTGAGGGTCCTGCACGTGCCAGAGTTCCCACTTTGAGGGGAGAGCTGTGCCCCATGCCTGAAAGCTCTTGGTGTTCAGGAGAGAGGGGAAGGGACTCGGGTGGAGTTGGGGGGGATCAGCAGGGTGAGACCCTCCCTGAGCGAATGGGGCCAACATGGTTCTGGAGCGCCAAGCTGCCTTTGGAAGAGGAAATGTCAGGGGCAAATGTCCCACATCTCCACAGGCTCCACTGTTGGACTGGATCCAGAATTCAGTTGCATTGCACAAGGGCATGCTCGGAAGAAGCTGTTTGTGAAATGCAGAGTGTTGGGGTATCGATTCTGTTCTATGGTCGACAGACACAGAACACCTAGCTCACAAAGAGCAGCCCCACCTGTCCCAGTGACACCACGGGGGATACAAAGCCCGCTTGGAAGGTTTTGCTCTCACGTTTCACATCCTTTCACAGCTTTCTGCTTTAGATAAATGCACCCTGCTCCCTGAATTCAGCAGGGTGCTCTCCCTGAGTTCTCTGCGCTGACAAAGGCTGTCCTCTGGTTTGGTACCCACGGTATTCAGTACACGTCTGTTACCATGGCAGCACAATCAAAACCAAGCCATCTAAACCCCTTCAATTTTTAAAACCTTGATCATGTTTTACAGGAATGATTAACTGTATACGACAGCCTCCTTGATGTTTTTTGGTACAGATTTCTCCAAAGAAAGCCCAGAGGTAACAAGCAATCGACTAATGCTGGGTTGTCAAAGAGCTGTAATTATTTTCTGTGAGATTGAATGGAGGGCAGCAGTAACTTGCTTCTCAGGCGACTAGAAATAAGGACACATGGACAAATTAGCTCTTTTATCATCACAGAAAGCTCTAAACAACGCCCTTTGTAAAGCCAACCAAGAGTCAGAGTTTTCAGGGCAGTTAAGAGTGCGAGCTTGTCTCCAGCCCTCTATATTGTGGGGCGGGAGAGGGGACGAAGCACAAAGGCTAATAGACATGATTTCAGTTTTCCAAATATAAACTGACTCCTTGGAGACCTTCTGCAGAGAAACACTGCAGCCTCCTCATTCATCTGGAGCGTGACTGAATCCTGGGCTGAAGAGCAGGAGGCATCTTCTTCAGGATCTCTACTCTGCCCTGACTGTATCACCACCAGAGCAAGGCCACGGGATTGTATCACGGAGCTTTGTAGCTGAGAAAGCCCCCAAGGCTGTATCAGATTCAGGCTTCTCCAGGAAGTAAAGGGCACCTTATGTTTCTCAGCCTTGGCCAGAGATACACAGATGCCTTTGGCCTTATCCTCCAGTGGGGCTTGTGGCACATAGCATTTCCCAAGAGGTGTTCAGCCCTCCCCACCTCAGCGAGTGTCCAGCCTGTCCCCGCGTGGGAGTTTCCCGCTCCCTGCCAGGACCCACCACAGGTGCGCAGAGGTGGCGCAGCACAGCGCGGGAATGACACTAACCGACTGGCTGCTGGCTCACTGCTGCCCCCTCTGGCAGCAATACAAGTCTGCGGCACGCTTACAATAACGGGCTCTTGGGGGCTGGAGCTGGCCAGCTCAGCTCAGAGGAGAGGGCAGGCTGGCCAGGGGGAAATGGAACCAGTCTGCCAGGGGCGCTCATTGTATCACTGGATTTCCAGTGAGGCTCCACGGGAAGGGCTTCTCTTCTCTGACAGGAGGAAGTCAGCAGGCCGGCACTCTTCTCTGGAGCCAAAGGCTTTATGAGAACAGAAGCCCCTGTGGTTCAGATAGAGACAGCCCCAGGCAGGAGTGGGCGCAAGCTCATAGAGATACCTACACGCAACTCGCCTTGTGAACGGGCCACTCCAGGGCCTGGCAGGGCTTCAGGGTGCCTAGGTTGGGGGTTGCCACATTGTGAGTGCAGCACAGACTCCTCTCGCAGAGGTGAAGGTACACAAGGATCTGCCGAAAGCAGCCTGCAGTCTGCACCCTGAGACCAGAGATGGGAGACGGCTATTTAAGAAAATTAATTGTTACCAAAGTGTTCTAAAGAAACCACCACGAGGCTGGGAAGCCAGAGTTATAAGTGCCATTCTGTCCTTCGCTCACCCCTTTCCCACTTACTGCTCCATAGGATTAACATCAAATGTAAATGAGCAAGAGAGTGTTTTCCAGCTACTGTGGCTGTTCTATTTCGGTGAGATGGCTGCGTTACACAACTCTCGCATTACCTGACAGGACAGCTGAGAGGTGTGAGTCTGCTCTCCCTTCTGACAAGCAAACCTGGCTCTGTGGGTCTGGGTGTACTCAGTTTTGGAGCTAAGAGCAGTGCAAAAGTTAGATGACCCTGGCAGGAGGGTGGGGAGCCTCCCCTCTGCTTTGGGCTGTAATGAACTGGAGCTAAGAGCAGTGCAAAAGTTAGAGGACCCTGGCAGGAGGGTGGGGAGCCTCCCCTCTGCTTTGGGCTGTTAGGAACTTTCTGAATTGCTTCTAGCTGCCTAAGTTGGCTGCAAGTCTTATGAAAACAGATTTTTTTCCTGAGGTTTCTGGTAATTTCTGCTCCCCATAAGGCCAGAAATTGTGTATCAATCGATCGTGTTGCCAGGGTTTCTGTTCTTTCATTTCCAGTAGAGCTGTTCAAATAATTGATTTTTCACTTTGCTGGTTGAACAGGAAAATATTTTCCATTTTCTCTGCAAAATGAGTGATGGTGGTGGCCTGCTACGTCCTCCACCCTGTCACCACACATGGGGACAGACGAGTCTCAGAGTCAAATCCCCAGTGGACCTGGGTCAGAGCAGGGATTTGAACCTGTTTCTCTGACCTCCTACCCAAGTGCTTTGACCACTGGGTTTAAATGAAGATGTGTTCTCTCCCACCGCCATCATAGAAAGCTGGCTGTTGACCTCTGGGGGAGACAGAGTGGCTCCTGCTCAGAGTGCATTAGGGTTGGGCCAGCCTATTGACAGGGGAAAAGTTATTGTTCATGATGAAGCCAGTACAGCCACAGAGACAGAACCATACAGCCATAGAAGATAAGGGTTGAAATGGACCTCACAAGGTCACTTAGTCCAATTCCCTGCTCAGGGCCAACCCCAACTAAATGATCCCAGCCACACCTTTGTCAAGCTACACCTTAAAAAGCTCTAAGGTTGGAGAGTCTGCCACCTCCCCAGGTAAGCCATTCCAGTGCTTCACCACCCTCCCAGTGAAAAAGGTTTTCCTAATATCCAACCAAGACCTCCCCCACTGCAACTGCAGACCATTGCTCTTAGTTCTGTTATCTACCATCATTGAGAAGAGCCCAGCTCCATCCTCCACGAAACCCCCTTTCAGGTAGTTGAAGGCTGTTATCAAATCCCCTCTTGCTCTTCTCTTCTGCAGATTAAACAAGGCTAATTCCCTCAGCCTCTCCTCATAAGTCATGTGCCCCAGTCCTCTAATCATTTTTATTGCCCTCTGCTGTACTCTCTCCAATTTGTCCACATCCCTCCTGGAGTGGGGAGAATGGGCCCAAACTGGCTACGGTACTCCAAATGTGACCTCAGCAGTGCTGAATAGAGGGGAATAAATACTTTCCTGCATCTACTGGCCATGCAGCTCCTGATGCAGCCCAATATGCTGTGAGTCCTCTTGGTAACAAGGACATACTGTTGACTACTATCCAACTTCTTTTCCACAGTAGCCCCAGGTCCTTTTCTGCAGAACTGCCGCCTAGTCGGTCAGCCTCCAGTCTGTAGCAGTGCAGGCGATTCTTCCATCCTCAGTGCAGAACTCATCTCTTGCCCGTTTTGAACCTCATTAGATTTCTTTTGTCCCAACCTTCCAATTTCTCTAAGTCACTCTGTGTCCTCTCTCTACCCTCCAGTGTATCTACCGCTTTCCCAGCATAGTTTCATCTGCGGTAATTGTGTTTGCTATGGCAAGGGCAACTCCCATGGACAGGTGACTGCACTGGGAGCCTGTCCCAAGGCAGGGCATGCCTTGCTTCTGCAGTCGACGTTACACAGTTCCCCATCGAATGTCACTCAGAGTAGCTTGCGTTAGCCTGCTCCCTCTCCCCCCGTGCACAGTGATAGCACTTGTCCAGCACAGCTGAACAGCAAGACGGAGAGTGACATGACAGTCCTTCTCCCGGGTCCTCACGCTGCTCCAGCTGTGAATTTATATCAGACACAAGCACTTCTCTCATTCCTGCTTCTGTCTCTCATTCCTGCTTCTGTCTTGTATGTGCTAAAGAGCAAGACTGGCCTTCAGTCAATGGGCAGATGGGAGCTCTCCGGCTCTGGGAGTGTCCCTGCCTTTGTGCCGGTGAGGATACATGGAACAACCAGAGTGAAGGAGGTTCCACTGCAGCATAAAGGGTCAATAATAGCCATGCAAGTGCATGGCAGGAGGCAGACCTAGTTATGTTCAGCTTTCCAAGAGGTATAAATAATGAAGGGCATGTCTACATGGGGAAATTTTCCAGCAGAACAGCCCCAGCACAATTGAAGCACTGTGGTTACATTGGTACAATTACCTTGTCACTCTGGAACCAGTCTAAGCTCACCCAGAAAGGGTTCTCCACGGCGGCACACCACGCTCCCAGGGGGAGGCATACCACTCTATGATTCTAGTTCTGCGGGAAAGTTTCTCCATGTAGAGTAACCCTACCATAAAGCACAAATTAGGTGGTGCAGCCTGGGCCTTCTAGAGAGGTAGAGGGACTTCGTAGAATAACCTATGCACACCTCCAGGAGGGCTGTGCACATCTTTCTGTGAGGGCTGTGTTCTTAAAGAATCTTTATGACTTACCAGGATTTGCACAGAAATAAATAAACTAAAAACACATGGAGCTGTTTACAAGTTGAGGCCAATAAATCTTGTTCCCCAGAAAGGTTGTGGAAGAAACCATGCAGTAATAGTGTGCCTTCAGAGCAACCTGTAAAAAAAATAAATAAATAAAATAATTGCATCTGTCTACACTACGTGTGAAAAAATAATTTCTCAAATCCACTTTGAATGTTTCTGTTTTTAGTTCTATTGTTTGTTATTTCCTAATTCTCTTTATAATACCAGGAGAAAAGGGGTAAGGTGATCTTTCAGCAGTCTCTTGCCTAAGTACAGAAAATACTTCATTTAAAGCTTTCACTACTCCTTAGCTATTCCTTTCTGAAGAGTTTGATCATGAATTATACATTCAACTACAGCATGAAATATTCAGCTCATGTTCTTCAATTTCAGCTCAAGCTACCAGACAAAGAAATGAGCTGTTTGAGTGCGGAATGGCCTGGGTGCATAGATATGGCTCTCCCAGTGCTTATAATAGCCTTCTCCTGCTGTAGTGCCCAGATCAATAGAACAGCAGCCCTCCAAAGGCATCAGGTGGCCATCAGTACTCTGTGTGCCACGCGATTAATTACAGGACAAACCTGGGTTTAAGCAGATGGACTGAGCAAATATGAATTTAGCCTGAGTGTCACTGAGAATAAACCTGCAGCTTTCTAAAGGTTAGGGGAAAAACTATAAAAGAAAAATGTAATTATTGCTCCTGGAAAGTTGTTATTCCTCCATTTCTTCAAGTTTCTAAAGGCCTTCTAGAAAGGTCATAATGGACTATGGCAACTGGAAAATGTAAACAAGAAGATGTAGCCTCTCTATGAGGCAGCGTTAGCAGTCAGCTTAAACCAGAGTGCACGTAACGCATGTAAAGATGAATGGCAATGCTGTGGTCTGGAATTTGTATGCCCAAACTTTAGGGGCCTGATTCCCTACTGTTGTACTGCAGCTTAATGCTGACTTTTCAATGGAGCTAGGCCAGAATAAAAAAATAAAATAAAATGAAAAAAAAAAAACGAGAAAGACAACAGTGAAGCAGGCCAGGAGTTGCAAACACATGCATTCAATTGTTAAACAGAGCCAAGCAGTTATTGTCTAATGAAATTTTGATTTGGTTTCTACATTTATTTACAGCAGCCAGTGACTGGCCATTATCTTTCAAAACTCGTGGCGAATGGGGGAGGTACCAGAGGATTGGAAAAAGGCAAATAGAGTGCCTATCTTCAAGAAAGGGAAAAAGAAGGATCCAGGGAACTACAAACCAGTCAGCCTCACCTCAATCCCTGGAAAAATCATGGAGCAGGTCCTCAAATAATCCATCCTGAAACACTTGGAAGAAAAGAGAGTGATCAGGAACAGTCAGCATGGATTCACCAACAGCAAATTGTGGCTGACCAACCTGATTGCCTTCTATAATGAGATGACTGGATTTGTGGATGAGGAAAGAGCCATTGACATGATATACCTCGACTTTAGCAAGGCTTTTGATATGGTTTCCCACAGAATTCTCGTCGGCAAGTTAAGGAAGTATGGGTTGGACAAGTGGACCGTAAGGTGGAGAGAAAACTGGCTAGATCAACAGGCTCAGCGGCTAGGAATCAATGGCTCAATGTCTAGTTGGCAACCAGTAACAAGTGGAGTGCCCCAGGGGTCGGTCCTGGGACCGGTTCTATTCAACATCTTCATTAATGATTTGGATGATGGGATAGACTGCACTCTCAGTAAGTTCACGGATGACACAAAGCTGGGCAGAATGGTAGACACACTGGAGGGCAGGGACAGGATCCAGGGAGACTTGGACAAATTGGAACACTGGGTCAAAAAAAACCTCATGAGGTTCAACAAAGACAAGTGCAAAGTCCTGCACTTAGGATGGAAAAATCCCATGCACTGCTGCAGGCTGGGGACCGATCGGCTAAGTGGCAGCGCTGTAGAAAAGGACCTGGGGGTTATGGTGGACGGGAAGATGGATATGAGCCAACAGTGTGCCCTTGTTGCCAAAAAGGCCAATGGCATATTAGGCTGCGTCAGTAGGAGTATTGCCAGCAGATCGAGGGATGTGATAATTCTCCTCTGTTCGGCACTGGTGAGGCCTCATCTGGAATACTGTGTCCAGTTTTGGGCTCCCCACTACAGAAAGGATGTGGACAAATTAGAAAGAGTCCAGCGAAGGGCAACAAAAATTATTAGGGGACCAGGGCACATGAATTACAAGGAGAGAATGAAGGAAGTAGGCTTATTTAGTTTTCAGAAGAGCAGACTGAGGGAGGATTTGATAGCAACCTTCAACTACTTGAAGGGGTGCTCCAGAGAGGAGGGAGCTAGGCTGTTCTCGATGGTAACAGAGGACAGAACAAGGAGCAATGGTTTCAAGTTGCAGGTGGGGAGGTGGTGGTTGGATATTAGGAAAAGCTTTCTCACTAGGAGGATGGTGAAGCATTGGAATGGGTTACCTAGGGAGGTGGTGGCATCTCCGTCTTTGGAGATATATGGTCCGGTTAGACAATACCCTGTCTGGGATGATTTAGGGGGAGTGGTCCTGCTTTTAGCAGGGGGTTGGACTAGATGAGCTTATGAGGTCCCTTCCAACCCTATGATTCGTTGACTGGAAAGCCCCAACGGCATTCACCCCGCTTCTCCATCATACCCCAGGGTTATAGAATGATTGCCATTGTCTTTGAGAAAAATAAGAACAAGGAAATCTTAACCAGCTTCCATTTCCAACTAAGTCAATTTTATAGGTAGCTGTTACCTATAAAATAAAAAGTTCTGAATGAAATATTTCTAAGATCTGTTTGAAATGCTCCTGCAGAGTTAGAATGACTCAATTGCTCATCTTAATTTTTACCTAAGGTTTGCAATTACATAAAACTACTTATGTAAACAATGCAAAAACTTTTTTCTTTCAAGTTTTCTTTCCTTCTGGTGGATGTCACTGGCTCTTCCACTTCCTTTTCCTGGAAGCATTTAGTAAGACATTCTGCAAGGCAGGGTACCTATGTTACTTCAAGAATGACTGTCTTTCAGATTCTTTGTGCTGTGTATAGGAAGTGAAATGGAACTGTAGGATCTTGCTCAGTGTCTAATTGCATCAGATGCTACCTTATTGCTCCGTATTACTTCACAGACATGCCACCATCTTCAGAAACACATCAAATTACAGGCTTTCTGGTAGATGTGGAGCACCGTGTCTGAAGTCAGGTAGGCAATGCTGGAAAAATAAAGTCTTCAAGAGTCAAACAGAGCTGGCTCAGCAATGCCATGCATTTTCTGGAGGCTCAAACCTTAATTCCCTAATCCAATGTTTCAATTACAAAACAACAGCCTCTAAGGCTGGAAACGTGTCCTCAAAATGTGAGTAAAAGACTTCAGTGATATTGGCATGAGACAGCCTGAAAATACAGCCTTAAGAGGTGCAAACCAGCTCTACTCACCTCAGGTCTGCTCTTGAAGTTTAATGTTGACAAGGTAAACATTAGCACTTTGCTGTGTCACTGCAGTGCTCACCCATCCATGCAAAGAAGGACAATCATGCTCTGATTTTTCCCTGAAGTGCCATCTCACGTGAGAATCTCAGTTGCATGAAGATCAGAAGATCCCCAGCTAACGCCAAGTCGCCCCAATGATGTGAATGATCCTGGAAGGGATGGCAGGTGAAATGCTGAGACAGACCCCATGGAGTTAGTCAGCCACCTCTTAACAACGCATTGGATTAACAGAGCACTGTGGGTTTGGGGCAGTTCATGGCTCAGCTGTTTACTTTCTTAGCTCAACATGCAGTTCATGGGGAATTGGCTCCGAGTGCGTATACCTCATGCATCTCTCACTATCCCTGTAAGCAGCAGTAGTCAGTTGTTTCATGGGGCAGCTTCCACTGACTTCAGCTAGTCTGGGTCTAAGAAGGAAAATAAAGAACACTTTGAGCATCTCCAAGGATGGAAACCAATTCCACACTCAAGTGGGAAGAAAAAAGTACCAAACTCTTCAGCCAGTTCAGCCAGCCGAGGGAGGCAGCGGTAGCTCTCTGCCCAGGGGCTGGTGCGCCCAGGCCTGCTTTCACTAGCTGCAGCAAGATCGTAACTACAGGGAGACAGACACCAGGAGCGCTCAGTGCTTGCTCCGCTCTGGACGGTGCAGCAGCATGAATGACAAGTCAGTGATGCATGTTTAAGTGCACAGGTTTTTGGCCTGTGCTCCATTTGGTACTGCAGAAAGCTGGGTGTTTGATACCCTTATTTTTGTTTACAGTGTTTGCAGGGATGGGGCAAAGAAAAGGTTATGTTTAAAATTACATGGAGTCTTCGTTAACCCTCATATTATCCTCTTAGAAACTTAAAGGGGTTTTCTCCTTGTTTTTGTTTTTATTTTTCATTTTCAGTCTGAGCAGCTGAGCAGCATTGTGGGTCTTTATTCCAAAGCAGAGTGACACAGGGTGCGGGCATTCAGGCTGTCCACATTAGCGTTAGTCTCCAATGATGGATTCTACTGTCAGGATGGACCAAACCTGCCCACTCTCCTGCACTAATGGAATTTTAGAGGGTACTTGTGTAATCAGAGGCTGCATTTATTCAACAGCTGGATGAATGGGCCACAGCAGACTTTTTTCAGCATGTCACTGACCATGTGGCGTAGCGAGCGCTATGGGAGGAGACGAGAGATGGAGAGAGAGAGAAGAGTTTTAATGTGTGTTTGTCTTACTATCTCAGTACTTGCTGCCGAATGACTATGCATGGAGTGAGCTCTGTAGAGCATCGCTGACGGCCGTTACTCAGACTGGCTGAAGAGTATTTCCACTGCAATTGAAGCAGTTGGATGTTTTTCCTTTCCTCCAGTGTTCGGCCACTTGCAGCATTTTTCTCTGAACCTATTAATTTCTCAGGGTTTTTTTCATCAGTTTTTTAGAAAAATTAAAATTAGGTCATCTACACAAAGAGATTCATAGACCAGCTGCTAACTCTCACCATTCTTTCTCAGTGATGGCTGAATATCAAAGCAGTTGAAAAGTTCATTTTAATAGGAATAATTATCCAAAGGTTGATGTATTTGTCAGACAGACATCCAAACTACCGAACCACTGGGCTCTGCAAGATGAGACTGGATCTGTGACAGCAGGCTGATTTATTAGGGAATTCCCAGCATCTGACTGCTTCCAGAGGAACCACAGTAACATTTGCTAGCATTGTGTGTTAGCATTCTCATTGAGATCTGGACCTGGAACAAAGTAGGACAGGCCATATGACAGTTATAAATAATAGAAAACATTAGCCAACAGCTTCACCTTAGGGCTGGTTCCATCATCTGAGGGAAAGCTTGACTTTTCTCTCATCTTAACTGAGACTTCGGCCCAGAATGGCAATGTTGGAGACATAGCATCTTTCTTTCTGTCCTTCCATGAACCAGGAAAACTTACATCTTCAGTGGTCGCCAAAACGCCAAAAACTTATGCTGGCTTCAGCAACCAATCAGCACAAGATATACTGAATTAAATCCAACATACGTAGATTTCTCTATGAACGGCTATGTCTACACTGGCAAGTTAGTTTGAATTAAGGAAGATTAATTCAAACTAACTTAAGCCTTGGCTACAGTAGGCTTTAATTAGTTCAAATTAAGGGCTTCCTTAATTCAAACTAATAAATTCGAATAGGCTATTCAAACTAAGGGTTAATTCAAACTAGTTAGTTTGAATTAACCAATGTGGCCATGTTAGTTCGAACTAACCGGCCCATTGAACTCAATGCAATTCACTAATTCGAACTAAGCAAGTGCCATGAATGGCACTTGCTTAGTTCGAACTAAATTTTTCTAGTTCGAATTAAGTTAATTTGAACTAACTAAAATTAGTTTGAATTAGTTCGAATTAACTATTTCGAACTAACTTTAGTGTAGACATAGCCATCTATTTTAGGCGTGGATGCCCTCTGGCTTTCCTTAGCAATATGTATACAGATTGCTGGTTTGAGTGAAACAATCTTCCCTAATCCCAGAACTGGACGCCATGTCAGATAGGCATACACTAAAACAATCGTATAAGCATGCAGAAATGGAAAAGCGAAGATACTGAGCAAGGTAGTTCATTTCTGTAGATATGTACAGTCTTTTGCATCCTTTTGCACACCTAATGTCCAAGTGATCAATGCATGGTTTAGTGCAAAGCCAAATGTGCTGATGGAAGGCCAGGGAGGAGCTAGAAAGAACCAGTTCACAGGAGGCTCGGGTTTAAACACAGAGCTGTGTAAGCAGCTCAGTATATGGAATATCTGGGTATCTGGGATGGCTGATTTAGAATTCTCTTAGATATTGCCGTGTGGCTCAGTCACAGCAGCTTCATTTAAAGATATGTGGCTGCTGCACCGTGGGGTATGCGACTCAGCCGACTCCCTGATGGGTACTGAGCCATGCTGTGACTACTGGGAGTGTTAGGCCCTAACAGTTAGGGTAAATAGACCCCCATAGGGGCATGCAGTGTGACGAGGAAGAGAGTCATGCTTAGGAACAGAGAATTTTACTTTCAGGATGTAGAATCAGAGAAGATGAGGGTTGGAAGGGATCTCAGGATGTCATTTAGTCCAACCCCTGCTCAAAGCAGGAGCAACCCCAACTAAACCATCCCAGCCAGGGGGATGTCAAGCCAGGTTTTAAAACCCTCTAAGGATGGAGAGTCTACCACCTCCCTAGGTAACCCACTCCAGTGCTTCACCACCCTCTGAGTCAAAAAGGTACCCGAGGAATAAAAATTATTGGGGGGCGGGGAGCAATAAAGCCTGCACACTACATTCCTCTGGCTCTCTTTCTTCAGCCTGCACAAAGAAAATGGTGCAGGTACGTAAAATCATAAACAAAGATGACGAGAAACAAACACAAGAGCATGCAATGATGGTGGCGTCATACCAGATTGCTGTCCCCAAGCTGATGAACATGGCTGGGGCTGTTTTCAACAATTCAATGTTCTTTAGCTCACAAAGGGAGAACAATAAAATTCCAAGAGGCTGGATAAAAAAAGGTCTGTGACACCATAGGCCTTAATGAGGGAAGGCTGCTACATGCTCCTGCAATCTCTGCCTGTGTCAACAGCAGACCGGAGAGGCCCATGTAAAATCAGAAACACATTGGACTAAATATCTTTTGGTGGACATGGTGCCTGATTCCTGATATCACGTCCCCTAGGTCTCCAGGATGATGAGAGTGGGCCTCCCTTGTCTTATTCACAAGCATTCCTTGGCCTTACACTATTGCTCAGCTCTCTCTACACTCTGTGCATGTATATATTATCTTCAGCCAGAGGGTAAAGTCCAAAAGGACCATGTTATCGGAATTTTGCTCTCCTCTCCCAAGCCCAACAGACACGTTTCCAGCAAGATGCTCTATTGTGTCAGACTGCAAGCCTTCGAAAGATTTACAGATGTGCATAGCCTTCCTTGGTGTTACTCAGCTGTGCCCCAGAACAAGAATTCTATAAAATCACCAAATGAAAAAAGCTCCAATCCATAGGGCACAAAAAGCTCCAATCCATAGGGCATAAAAAGCTCCAATCCATAGGGCATAAAAAGTTCCAATCCATAGGCCGTTCCACCTCCCCACTGATGGCATTATCTTGTATGTGCTCCAGTTCTGCTTGGCTCTTGCTAGAGGTGCATGACGTGCAAGCGATGCCAGGGTGTGGCTTTGAGAGTACATCTACCCCGTGGACAGAACGTGACCACCGTTCAATAAGGGATGACATCTTTGAGCGATATGTGGGGTGTTCCCTTCCCTTCTACTGGACATAACCACAGTGGGGAGGGGGGGCCCTGTGCCAGTTAAAACAGGATGCCAAGCTGTCCGCACAGACTGTAGGACAATAACAGACCAGCATTTGCAGCCGCAGCTCTAACAAGGTAAAATGCTGCAGTCAGGGCTCTGCCTTTGCACAGCACAGAGCAGACGGCCCCCACACTGTCTGCAAAGACCCCCATTCCAGGCTTTTATAACCACCGTCCTCAGTAAATGTCTCAACAATGAACTAACCCCAAGGGAGAACCCACCAGGCCCCTCACTGGTGTGACATTAATTTCCACCCTGTGTGACGCCAGCACCAGCATCTGGCCGCAGGAGGCTAACAGTGCATTGGGCTGCATCAGAAAGAGCATTGACAGCAGATGTAAAGAAGTGAGTATTCACCTCTACTCAGCACTGGTGAGGCCTCATTTGGAGTACTAAATCCAGTTGTGGGCCCCCCACCACAGGAAGTATGTGGACAAATTGGAAAGAGTCCAGGGCAAGAATTCTTTTCTTAGCATGCTGCTCATATGTTTTGGCAGCTCTAAACTCTTCATGGGTCTATGTGAAGAAGAATGACTTAATTTAAGAACCTTGTCACCCATAGTTCAGTAGGTATCCTTAATGGCTGAATCCTCCATGAATCTTTGTAATTATTTTTTTTAATCCAATTTTACTTTTGGCTATCGTAACATCCCATGGCAATGAGTTCCACACGTTATTTGTGAATTATGCGAAGAATCATTTCCTCTTGTTTGTATTAAAGCTGCTGCTTATCAATTTTACTGGGGACTCCTGGTTTTTATACTGTGCAAAAAGGTAAATAACAAATCACTATTGACTTTTTCCACACCATTCATGATTTTATAGACCTCGATCATATCCCACCTTAGTCATCCTTTTATAACCGGAACAACCTTAATCTTTGTGTAACCCGTTTGCCGAGCCATGACGGCAGCAGCAAAGGACCGGGTT
>ML686132.1:779445-798491 GCA_007922175.1 Pelusios castaneus
AAGCAAGAGAGGCTCTCAGATTCCTAACCTTGCTTACATCCTTACATTTGCAATCACTTCTCATATGGAAGCCGGTCTATATCCTGGATTATCTTAATACAACCCTGCCTATGGCACTAATTTTCTGGTTTGGTAATCCCTCTGTAGAAAGAATAAGTAAAAATGAAGCAGTCATATGAGACAAAGGTAGCTTTTCCTCATCATGACTTCTTTCTCTATCTGGACCCAGATTTTAAATGCTGTAGTGACAAAGAAATAATTCAGAGGTCAGCTCTTTGCCCTGGCATAAAGATATGAAATGATCAAAGAGAAGTATAAGGAAAAATAAAGCTGAAGAATGGCATAACATTAAAACACAAGCCAACCCAGCCTTTATATTTCAGTGAAGAAAACTGCAAGGCAATATTCTTAGAATCCATCAAATACAGTCATTTTAAAGCTGCATTCTCATTTTAATTGGAAAAGAAAGACTCAAAAAATACCAAATTAATCCCACTGAAAGAAATGCAGACTTTTCGCCCAAAATGCACGCTGTGGCCATGTGAGAGTCGAATCGCCCACTGTTCTTTGTTGACATGAGTTAAACTGAACGGGCCCTGAGGCAGCTGAAATGCAGCAGCTCTCATGGCCTTTTCCATTAGTTGAGGCAGGCTTGGGTGAGATTGTTTTGCCTCATTTTGAATCTACAACATTCCTGTTGGTTAGTACCAGTCTCTGTTTGGCAGCTACTCGGCAGGATCTGGCTCTGTGCCTTAGAAATGCCATTTGAGTTTGGAGCGTTCCCGGGGAAACTGGGGAAGGAGGGGCCGGGGAAAGATGAAAAGTTCCATTGAAACAAAAGGGTGAAAAACAGAGCACCAGGGGTGAAAAACCGAACGGGGGAGCATGTGAAAACTGAACAGAGAAGTATATTCAGCAGCCGGATACACTGTCTGCCCTTTCTCCCCAGCTCAGCTTGTTGCACAGACTGCCCTTTACCTAGAGACACCGTTTATACAGTGTGTTATCCTGGGAGAAAACTAAGGCGAGAAGTGACTGAAAAGAGGTTCTCTGTACCTCACGCTCCATGTGGCTCCCCCATTCCTAGGTGAGGGAATGGGAACCCATCTCAGAACTGTGTGTGGTGGGTCTGGGAAGGCTCAAGTACAGGACACAGGGAAGAATGGGATCACCAGGGTGGGGGCACCCCGCTGCTGCAGGAGGCACCACCCACACATGGATCCACTGATTCACTTAGCAAGCTCTTACTTAGTGTCCTGCACTCACTGATCCCATTGGCAGAACCTCGCTCAGCTAGAACCGCCTTCATTTATTCATGCCCACGTGATGGGCCCTAGCAACAGCCTCCTGGCTCTCTTTTATGGGCTCCGTGGAGACAGCCACAGGGGGCCTCAGTTGTGGGTCTGCACAGTGCCCATCCTTCATGGAAGGTCCATACCCTGGTGAGGTTCCATCACGTAGGAGCGAGGACCTATGCTGCTGTTCTGGCTTCCCAGCTATTTACACACCTCTGCCTACTGCAGGGCAGTCAGAGCAGAATCTGGGCAGGGTGTTCCACAAACACTATCTGCTGTGAAAGAATCCTGGGAAGGAAAAGCCACCACGTATTCTATTGCTCTCAGGAAATGTCAACTCTGGCCCCTTGCTGGGCAGCATTACAGACTGAAAACCCTGGCGCTAGCAGTGCCTATATCAAATGAACATCTCTCATTTACTTCATTACTCTAAAAGGAACCTGAAGAAAGTCCTTCTGGCCTCGCTGGCGAGGCATTAAATGGGCTCTGATTATGCAGCAGAATGCTGTATTTTGCAAAGTAAATATGGTGCTGGGAGGGGTGCAGGCTCTGTTTGGTTTTTTTCTGCTACCCAGAAATTGCTTTTGCTGCTATAATTTATTTAGACCCCGTGAAATCAATTTGGCATGAGCTCTAACCCCTCCGTTACCGGCACCGCCAGCCGTTGCACTGAGAAAGCAGAAACCAGTTCACTGACACAAACCATGCAGTCAGCACCTTCATTACAGCACTACAAACATGACGACTGCTCGGGAGTTTTGGCCCCTAACATTCTGATCCCCATGTCCTCCGACTTGGGCCAGCCTGTCCACAGGGGAGGTACGAGAAAGAGAAAATCCCTGTGTGGCCTCTCGACCACTGAACGCGCCTACAGGGGCTGCTCAGAAACTTTCCCTTCATCCTGGTTTTCTCACCCAGAGGACTGCTCTGACAGCTCCCTGTGCTGTGCCCAAGCGGGGCCCCACTGGCGTCAGCTGTCATCCAGATGGGTCGGCCCACTAGGCAGGGACTGCAGGGTTGGTGCCTTGAAATAAGTGCAGGGAAGGATCAGTTTCCAGATGAACCTTGTGCTCCCCCTCCCCCAGGTAGCAAATCAGCTGTTTTTCTCCTGACTCAGGAATTTCATCTCAGCCTTGCCTCGCTCTGCTGCTGGATTTTCAGCTAGAGCCCTCCTCTTGCGTGGACCATACTGTGCCGCAGTGTAAACAGCCAGTGTGTTACACCTAAAGCAATTCTTCTGTTAGGTCATCATTGCTGAAGATTATAGGACATGTTATGGAATTAATTCAGAATTTGCGGAAAGAGACAGCGTCAAACATCACAAATGTTACTGGCTACATCTGACAACGTTTATAACTGCTTTCATTACAGGAGAATCTCTCTTATTTGGGGAAAGAATGAAGCTAGAGCATCTGCCATGGAAGGCATGCCACAAGGCAGCTGGAGAAACATGCAAAAAGTTTTGCAGATTAATGAATCCATGGACCTCAGAAAATGTTTGTTATGGAGTCTGCATATTCTTCTTGCTGGTTGGATCACTTGTTGTATGGTTATTGGCGCACTGGTTTCTGTCACAGACAGGGAGCCAGAGGAGATGCCGGAGTGTGAGGTCACTCAGTTTATAGTAAGACAGAAGCCCTTTTTGGGGGGAGGAGGAGATCATCATCATAGCACGTACAGGAGATGTGGAATGGAGCTGGATGAGATCTTGGCAAGAGGAAGCGGGTACCTTCACTACCCCTGGAGGGAAGGTAATTAAAGCAAGGAAGAGGACATGTAGAAAGTGGCAATACTGACAACTTAAAGGACTACGTGATCAGAAACCCTTTAAATGAACTACAGTATGGTCTGAAAAAAATTGGGGGAATAGAAGTGCCTGGAAAGGCCCAAGCAAGTTTGGAATATATTGCTATAACCGAACGAGTCCAAATTATCAATGGCATCGCCCAATCATGCATGTGGGACCTGCAGGTTTAGATATAAGAGAAGTGTTCAATAATTCAGAACTGCGAAGTGGAATGGAAAGAATAATAAGGAGGAAGAAAGCATACAGAGTCCTCCATGTATAAATCTTTCAAATGCGAGTTCTAGGGAGGAAAGTGAAACGGAATTCCATGTGACAACTGAAGTGTGCCTATCCTTCAGACGTATGTTTCTCAAATGGTCAAAGGAAAGGGACCCCCACAAGCGTTGTAAGGGCTTCCCAGCATACAACAGACTTATGAAAACCTTTTAGCAGTTGAACACAATGAGGATGATAGAAATTATGATGATGGCGAGGAAGAATATGATAAATATGATTGTGATTGTGTCAATGGAGAGCAATGTAAATGGATGCCTAGTGTTTTACATGGGCTACCTCGCCACTAATACCAGCATAACACTGGAGAGGCAACTCAGATACATACAGGAGTTTGGTTTGAAAATGGAATAGAAGTAACAGGTATAGGGAAAGGGAAAGGGAAAAAGGAGGATCCAGGGAACTACAGACCGGTCAGCCTCACCTCAATCCCTGGGAAAATCATGGAGCAGGTCCTCAAGGAATCCATCCTGAAACACTTGGAGGAAAATAGAGTGATCAGGAACAGTCAACATGGATTCACCAAGGGCAAATCGTGCCTGACCAACCTGATTTCCTTCTATGATGAGATGACTGGATTTGTGGATGCGGGAAGAGCCGTTGACGTGTTATACCTTGACTTTAGCAAGGCTTTTGATACAGTTTCCCACAGCATTCTTGTCGGCAAGTTAAGGAAGTATGAGTTGGACGAGTGGACTGTAAGGTGGATCGAAAACTGGTTAGATCAATGGGCTCAGTGGGTAGGAATCAATGGCTCGATGTCTTGTTAGCAACCGGTAACGAGTGGAGTGCCCCAGGGGTCGGTCCTGGGGCCGGTTCTATTCAATATCTTCATTAATGATCTTGATGATGGAATAGACTGCGTGCTTAGTAAGTTTGCGAATGACACCAAGTTGGGGGGAATGGTAGATACTCTGGAGGGCAGGGACAGGATCCAGGGAGACTTGGACAAATTGGAACACTGGGCTGAAAGAACCCTCATAAGGTTCAACAAAGACAAGTGCAAAGTCCTGCACTTAGGACGGAAAAATCCCATGCACTGCTACAGGCTGGGTACCGATCGGCTAAGTAGCAGCGCTGTAGAAAAGGACCTGGGGGTTATGGTGGACGGGAAGATAAATATGAACCAACAGTGTGCCCTTGTTGTGAAAAAGGCCAATGGCATATTAGGCTGCATCAGTAGGAGTATTGCCAGCAGATCGAGGGATGTGATAATTCCCCTCTATTTGACACTGGTCAGGCCGCATCTGGAATACTGTGTCCAGTTTTGGGTTTCCCACTACAGAAAGGACGTGGACAAATTAGAAAGAGTCCAGCGGAGGGCAACAAAAATGATTAGGGGGCTGGGGCACATGACATATAAGGAGAGACTGAAGGAACTAGGCTTATTTAGTCTACAGAAGAGCAGACTGAGGGAGGATTTGATAGCAACCTTCAACTACTTGAAGGGTTGCTCCAAAGAGGAGGGAGCTTGGCTGTTCTCGAGGGTAACAGAGGAAAGAACAAGGAGCAATGGTTTCAAATTACAGCTGGGGAGGTCAAGGTTGGATATTAGGAAAAAAACTTTCTCACTAGGAGGGTGATGAAGCATTGGAATGGGCTATCTAGGG
Organism: Pelusios castaneus; assembly: GCA_007922175.1. Lineage (NCBI taxonomy): Eukaryota > Metazoa > Chordata > Testudines > Pelomedusidae > Pelusios > Pelusios castaneus. The sequence continues at coordinate 784,431 of ML686132.1, forward strand.
AGGTGGTAGAATCTCCATCTTTGGAGATTTTTAAGGCCCGGTTAGACAAAACCCTGGCTGGGGTGAGTTAGTGGGAGTGGTCCTGCTTTTAGCAGGGGGTTGGACTAGATGACCTTGTGAGGTCCCTTCCAACCCTATGATTCTATTATTCTATATCTATAAGAGTTTTTGTACGACTTTATTATATCACAGAAAACATTGATATCTATCCCTGGGGATAGGAGTGGTGTTTGTGAAGAAGCTGTTTAGTAGGATAGGGGAATGAATATGAATTTGAATGGGAGCTTGGAAATGATGAGGTTATGGTAACAAGGACATCATGATGGGACTCAATTGAAAGGATGGAAGGTATCTAGGCATAAACATCCCCATAAGGACCCATGTGCTTTAAAATATTTCACTTATAATGAAGATGGAATGTGTCAAATCTAGGTTAACTTAACTAAACAAAAAAGGAAGCATCAAAATATTATGTTCCTGGCTCCTAACTAGATGGAATCGCTGATCGCAAGTCATGAGTCTGATCATAAATATATACAAGATCGATCCAGATTTAAGATTATGTTTCTTTTATTCCCTGAAGACTGGGTCATTGAAAGCCACTCTCTGAATCATTCTAAATTAGTTGCAGAATATAAAACATATTGGCCTTAGGACTTAAGAAGAAGAGAAATGGTTAAAAGAGATATTGCCTGGGAAACATTAATATTGGCTTTGGATTGGGAAATACTTGGAGTTTCTCAACCTTAAGAGAAGAAGTGGAGAGACTATGAAGGAACTGGCTGAAGCAGCAAATGCAGAAATCCAAGGGGAACTAATAGATCAAAAACTGGGCTATGTAGAAATGAAAATGAACAATTTATTGGGAGAGACCATTTTGGAAATTGTTAAGCAAGTAAGGAACATTCACACAAGTATATCCTGGGGAGAAGTTTACATGGAGGCACAAGGAATATCGGGAGCAAAACGGACAGCTATCATGGAACAAACTGTCAAGGGTAGTGGCCAAGAACACTGAACTGGCATTGCGATACTACTCTTATATTAATAACACCTTCCTAGACAGCTGGAGGGTACGAGTAAAGAATTGTACCATACATCAATGTGTTCTTATCCTCACAGGAATAACAAATGGAAAGGCACAAAAGGTGTATCTGGTAATATATGCCAGAGCCTGGGGAAATGGGGTGGGATATTATAAAACAATAACAAAAGAAAATGAAATATGATGGATCCCTGGGGAAAGATAGAAAAGAATACTAGAAGGCCAGTGGGAATGGGGAACATTGATTTAAGAGGGAAATTGGTATATAAAATGGATAGAAGATAACATTACCATGATCCTGCAATGGAGAAAAGATTGGTGGGGCTTATACAAAATAAATGTTGGCACTAGGAACAGAGAGGCAATGTAACAATAAACAACCAAACGTGGTTTGTAGAAAAAGGAATGTGATGCACATGTTGAATTAGGGATTAATTGGAGTAAGGGAATTAGCTGGATTAAGGGAATTGGAGTGAAGAACGTTTGGATCTAAAAATGGAAGCGGCTTGGAATCATTTCCTGCATCTTTGACTTGAAGTATCTGAAGCCTGCATCCCAAGGAAGGGCAAAAGTTCATAGGCAAGAGTTCTGGACCAAACTGGATGAATAAGCAACTCAGATAGTTGATTAAGGAACTAGGCTTATTTAGTCTACAGAAGAGAAGACTGAGGGGAGATTTGATAGCAACCTTCAACTACTTGAAGGGTTGCTCCAAAGAGGAGGGAGCTAGGCTGTTCTCGATGGTAACAGAGGACAGAACAAGGAGCAATGGTTTCAAATGCAGCTGGTGAGGTCGAGGTTGGATATTAGGAAAAACTTTCTCACTAGGAGGGTGGTGAAGCATTGGAGTGGGTTACCTAGGGAGGTGGTAGAATCTCCATCTTTGGAGATTTTTACAGCCCAGTTAGACAAAACCCTGGCTGGGGAGATTTAGTGGGAGTGGTCCTGCTTTTTAACAGGTGGTCGGACTAGATGACCTTGTGAGGTCTCTTCCAGCCATATTATTCCATGATTCTATGATTTCTAAAAGTACATAAAGGACAGGTGTGGCCAGCCAGAGTGCTGTGGGGTTCTGATGGCAGAACTTCACAGCAATGGTCTGTGAAAAGCCACTGAACGAAACCAAACTTGAACTTGGCACCAGCGTGTATCACAAATGTTTATCCAGACCTTGTGAAAGCAGCTATGCTGATGTGGAAGACCAATGGTCATGGTCATCCAACGGCCAGTTCACCTGATGTGCTCATGTGGAGATGTGTAATGTCAAATCTGGGGCTAGTTGATTTGGGTCAACTGATCCTTCAGATGACATGACGTGAAGGGGAGAAGCCTATGATAAGTAAATATCAGTTGATCCCTGTAGCCCCCTCCCAAATTATGAATGAATGGGCATTTGCCACATAATTTACTGGCACAGCATATTTGGCATAGTTTGGAGACCTTTGACTCTTTGAGGAAAGGGTATAAATACTGGGAGTATAACATGACAGCGGCCTTCAATTACCTGAAAAGTGTTTTTGAGGCTGGCGGGGGGGAGAGTGCACGCAGGGGCCATGGAGATAGGCTGTTCTCAAGGATGACACATGAAAGAGCAAGGAGCAATGGTCTCGTGTTGCAGTGGGGAGGTCAAGGTTGGAGATTAGGGAAAACGTTTTCACTAGGAGGACGGTTAAGCACTAGAATGAGTTCCCTAGGAGGTGGCAGAGTTTCCATCCTTAGAGGTTTTTAAGGCCCAGCGTGACAAAGGCCTGGCTGGGATGATTTAGTTGTAGGGGGTTGAACTAGATGACCTCCCGAGGTCCCTTCCAATCCCCATCTTCTATGATTAAAATCTTATGTTTTCTTGGGATTAGATGAACAGTGCTAACCCATCAGCCCTTGTTTTGTATTGTATTTCCCTAATAACAAATTTGGATTCTGAAAAAATCCAGTGATGGAGGGTGGCTACTCTCTGACTTATCCAAACAGCCACATCAGCAATGAAAAGACTGTTCTGCTCATGATGTGAATTTGCCAAAATGGCCTGGGAATTTGACTCCCCTAAATCACTAACTCAGTCTTTCCCAATGTTCAAATCTGCCCTTAATTCATGAAATAATAAGTTACAATTCTTGTTGCTGAATTTCTGCTCAGCATTCAGCACTCTTTTTGCTGCTCACAGAGCTTGCCAATCACAGGAGAATATAAATCTTACTACGCAAGAGAAGGAATTTGCAAATGTTTCTGAGCAGTACGTTCCATTACACAGATGTGTGCAGTGTGTACTGAACATGTTAAGCACCACACACACATGCAAAGAGTGAAAGTTCCATGCATGAAAGCAGCTGTATAGCCAAACAAGAAAATTATGAATACCAAGACAGTGTTGCCTAGAGGAGAGGGCATGGAACTGGGCCTCATAGCTGGATCCAATGAGAATTGCGGCTGAAATACCATTTATATCTTTGAAAAAACAACACTTAAATAATTCTTTAATTAAAAGAAAATCCTTGGGACATGCGGCCAGCTCCACCTCAGACTCTAAGAGAAAGACAGCGCTAGTTCGTGTTGTTCCCAGTGTCTGACATTGTTATTTAACGCTACTGAATATCACAGTGTGAATTTAAATATAAACCAAAGCTTAGAAGCTGTTCACTGCATTGCATGTGCTTTGTCCCTTTCTCTTTTATCCACTTTAAGGTAACAACATACAAATCGGCTGCAGGCTTCAGCCCTTCAGAAGCCAAAAAGCCTACTCAATTTGTCAAAAAACTGGCAGCCTGTAGGCTGCCTTGGCTGGCTACTTGAAGCTGTTACAATCTTGGGACCAGCTATTTCCCCCTAGAAAAGCTGATATTTCAAAGGGACACGTTTTTCTAATCAGTGCTGAGTTCAAAACTATTAAAACATTAGATCCAGTAACAGAAAAACAACTTGGTTTGGAAAATTGGCACTTCTAAAGAGATCAGCCTTTCCCTGAGCTATTTATTGGTGATTGCTTCTGAAAATCAGAATTCCTTCTTTCCACCAGGCAGAATTAGCATAGGACAGTCAGCTTCCCCCTGCTTTCCTGCTTGCAACGGGGCCAAAGGCGGATAGAATACATTTGGAGTTTTTGGTAAATCTTTTCTTTTGGTCAGAAAATTACAATTTGTTGAACCCAGAGCTGTTTCTGTGACAGGGCCAATTCCTATGAATTTCCTGTTTTGAAACCATTTTGAAAATGTAGGTTGTGAAAACAGGCTATTTGGGGATCCCTGAGGCTGGAATTCCTCAGGCCCTTCCCCACATCACTCTACAGACTCTTGGGATCTTTGATGTAAATGTTCTGACATGGAGCTGAAGATCTGATTCAGTCAGCCTCACAGGCCAGCATGAATGTTGGGAAAAGGCTAAGATTTCTCAGGAAACTTTAAATATCTTTGCAGTGTTGAAGATGGCCCTCCAAATATGTCAGAAATGTGTTCCTGACACACCATCACCCTCAGACCCATCTCCTCCTTGCTTTCTGCACTTCTCCACTCTGCCTGCCTGCCATAGCCTTTGAGATACACAGTAATGGGAAGGACAACGCTATTCATGCCATGTCTGCTTACACTTATGACTGGGGATGGAGGCTCAGACTAGAGAAACCCCTTTCTGGGGCCATTTGCATAAAGTTACCCATACACAAGGAGTCACCCCCAAAATAAGATGTTATAGAGAAAAAGCAGGGTCCAATCTGCATAGCAAGAGTTCTTAACTAGAGGCACATGTGTCCCTGAGGGTACCTAGAGGTCTAGATATTTCCTAGTATACAACAGGCTACATAAAAAAAGCACTCTCAAGTCAATGCAAACTAATGTCCTACAGACTACAATTCTGCTCTATATACTATACACCAAAAAGTAAGCACAATATTTGTATTCCTATTGATTTAATTTATAATTATATGGCAAAATGAGAAAGTCAGCAATTTTTCAGTACTAGTACTACACTTTTATATTTTTAGATCTGATTTTGTCAGCAAATCGTTTTTAAGTGTGGTGAAACTCGGGGTATGCAAGACCAGCCAGTCTCCTGAAAGTTCTGGAAAGATAGAGTGCCAATAGCATAGCTCAAGGCCAGTCAGGCAGGCCCCTTTCACTTAGCAACAGAGAAAAGAGGATTTTTCTGTTCAAGAAATCAAGTCCCTCTTTCATCTTTCCCTGATCAACCTCGCAGCCTCCCCTGCTCTGCCCAGAGATGTAGTCTCCTGCTGCTGTCCTTCACTCTGCTTGCTTATCAAATCCATATCAGCCTACATTACATTATCAGGGGAAGGTCACACCAACAAGTCTAAAGAGGATTGTTTGCTTGAGCCAAAGCCACCGCCTCTGACACCCATGTGTTCTCAGTCAGGATTGAACATCAGTCCCCAAACATTTGTGTGAACAAAATCTCTTGCAATAAAAGTGACCTAAAGGCAAAGATGTACAAGTGAAGCTCCACCAGCTGGTCACCTGCAGGGCAAGCTATTGGCCTCATCTCCACCTGAGCCAGGGCAGATCACATTAACAGCACATTGCACGGTGGTGAAACCCCCGCCTTTCAAACGGTTTGTCAAACCCAGCTTGCTTACTGCCGGTCAAGTTCTTAAATTCTTTTCCCTCTGAAGAAAAATAAGTGATCATGAGCCCATGACATGACACTGAACTATCTCTCCTGCCACAGCTGCAGAATAAAGCAGTGGGCATTAGTCTGACGCTACATTGCTGAAGAAACATCGCGTCATCTGTGAGCGTATGTATTCTTTCTTCACTCCCCTGAGCTCTAGAAAAGTTCTTGGGGGAGAAAAGAAAAGAAAGTGCATTCTCTTTTTCATGACCGCACTGTAATGCTCTGTTAATGTAAAACTTTGTAGATAAAGGATTAGAAAGAAAAAGAAAGAGAGGCCTTGAAGTCCCTAATTACATATAGCCATGCTAATTTAGCAGATTGGAACACTGAGTTTTAATTTCGCTAGTGGTAGCTTTGGGGCATGCTTTAAATTGGTGGACACTTGCTAGGAGAGTCCAAATCAAGTACTCCGTAGGAAACTCAGTGATTGAGAGATTGCTCAAAACAGCCCTAAGGAAGTGATTTGCAGTTTGATCCAATCAAGTTTATGAATTTTTAACCTTTCAAAAGTCTTTGTGACTAGTCAAGCAAAGGCAAGAGGGGGATTTCTGCCAAAGGCTGTGTGCAAAATGTGCCTAATTATAATGCTATGAAAGTACATAGAGCGGAGCCTCTAACAGGGTAATCCGGCCCCATTGGAACAGCTCAAATACTTCTAACCAGGAACCTTCCACTGAAGATCTCCAACTCAGCACCCACCAGGCAATCAGCTTTCAATTAAAAAAACACATCAGGAAGAGACTGTTTGTGAACTAGCACCACAAGACAGCAAGGTCAGTCTGTCCCCAAAGATTAACGTGTGCCGCACATCCCACAGTGCCTCACTGCGACACCGCTGCACGTTGCCAGAGACAGCTGGCTGTTAGGACGAGCACTTGGGAATCTGCATTCAGATAGATAAATAAATCTGCTAGTCTTTAAACGTGCCCCAGGACTCTGTTTCTCTGCAATAGATTAACACAGCTCCCCTCTGGACCAGGACTCTGTCTGTTTCTCTGCAATAGACTAACCCAGCCCCCTCTGGACCAGGACTCTGTCTGTTTCTCTGCAATAGACTAACACAGCTCCCTCTGGACCAGGACTCTGTCTGTCTCTCTGCAATAGTATAACCCAGCCCCCTCTGGAACTTCCGTTGAGCAAGTCCTGGTGGAGCTGCCTGGGACCATCAGCCACGCCCAGTTTAGTTTCATGTCTCCAGGGCCTGTTTATTCATTAACCTACACACACAAAAGTGCAGAGCAACATCAACAGTTGCACTAAGCTGTGATTACAGGGCCCTCTGGCCTGCAGTAGTGTAACAGGCTGGACCTTCCTTGGCCCAGGGAGAGCTTTCAGGCATGCTCACTAACCCACAGACATCTACTGCCTCTAGTACAGCCACTTGGGCCCCTCCACCTTCCCTGTTTCTAACAAGCCTGCAGGCACTGGAGGCCTCCTTTATACCTCCTGGCTGGGCCTCACACTCAATCAGCAGATGCCTTCCAGCTGGGTCGGATGATGCTCAACACCCACTTGCTGGGCTCGTGTCCAGACAGGGCTGGCTGCTGGCTCTAAGCTAAGGAAGAGATAGCCCTGTTGTGGTTTGCTTGAGTAAAAAGTGAACCCTCATCCCGGGCAGACAGCCTTGCAGGGGTGGCTCTGTGTTTGGTATTATCTGTAGCCCGTTATATCAGTTTTCTGTTGTTATTTACAAGGCAAATGTCCACATTGGCTGTGTTTCAGAGCTACACTGAAACGGACTTACAGGGAATTAACAGCACATCCTCAGAGCCCTTGTAGTGATAAAGACTTGGTGCGCAACACAGTCTGTTCACATAAAGCTAAACAAACAAATCCCACTTCACAGAATCCTGTTTATGAAAAATTCAGGCACAAAAAAGAGGCAAAAGGCTGTAAATAGTAACTTCCTCTCCTTGAATAGTTTGCCCAGCCTAAATTAAAGGGCACTGTAGGTGACAGAGAAGTTTAATAACCTCCACCTTTTACTTAAAAGCCTAGGAAACAGATGAACTGAGTTTACTGGTTTTGTTCCTAGTCTGAAATCACAACACACAAATCACTGCATCCTCACCTCACAGGGACAAATATCACCAAATTCACAGGAGAATTTAAAATAGGTCAAACCTGGGTAATAGAGCAAATGATTGATTTCCCATAATAAATCTGGGGTTGGAGTTCTATTTTCTACATTTGACTAACAGATTTTTAATTTTCACTTCCTCATTCAAGTATTTGAACACTCACTTAAGATCCACAGGGGCTGGGTTTTTTGTTTAACTAATTATCTCCTCTGGACACGGTACTCTACTAGAAGTAACTTTCTCTCCTGGACAGTTTGAAATGCTGACTGCCTTGTGTTGTTGATGGATATTCTTTCATCAGCCAAGATATCATAGATCCATGGATCATTGTTCAGTACAATTTGAAAGTGAGAAAGTCAACAAAGTTTCAACTCTTGATGAAGCTCTGGCTGGTGTTGCTGCAGATGTGTGAGTCTGCTCCTATCAGTGGTAACCATAAAAATGTTACCATCAATGTCAATGGGCCCTGGATTTGGTCCTGATGAAGCATAAACCAGTGAGAATATTTTGGCAGTGTTTCCAGCTGGCCATGACTAGGAGTATCTCACTGCTGCTCCTGAGTTTCCGAAGTCCATTTTTTTTCTTCCACTGCATTAAAGCGTATAAACAATGAGGGCTGAGCTGGAAGTTTGGTTGTGTAGAGATAAACGCCCAGAAATCAGAACTACCCAAAGAGGCCTGTGAAATTGGGTTGGAAAGTTTGAGACTAGCTTTTTCTTTCAAGGTTTCTGGTACTTCGCATTCAGCCAAGGCTAGAAATAGCACAAGAGTGGTCTCTGCTTGAGGCTGTGTCCATTACAGCCTATGTCGGCAGAACTTAAGTTGCTCAGAGATGTGGCTGAACTATTCCCTGAGCGACATAACTCACACCAACATAAGCACTCGTGTGCACAGTGCTACACTGGCAGGAAAGCTTCTCTCACAGACATCACTTTTGCCACTCATGGAGGTGGATTTTTTTATGCCGCCGAGCGAGTTCTCTCCCAAGGATTGTCTTCAGCAAACACACTACAGCAGCCAACTGTACTGGTATGATTGCGCCATTGCAGCATGCCCTTAGTATTGAGATATCTGGACGTACACGTCAGTCCCACCAAGGGCCAAAAGTCATGGGGCACGAGAAAAAGGAAAGAATGAAGGAATGAAAGAATTATGAAGACTTCTTTCTGAGATTCAAATGTTATATTTCTATTTCAAGACAATTATAATTCTTTCTCCCCAGCTGTAGACAGTGCATATATTAACATGTAGCTGCCCCCCACCCGCCTCCAGTTTCCTCCGTTAACACTAGTCTCTTGCTGAGTTTTGAGGGACACATCTGGATTCTTTTGGATCCTGACTCCTGCTCCATAGGGCTTAACTTCCTTATTCTCGTCCCAGAGAAATGTCTTTGGTGGTGCATCCACTGCCCTCAGTCTCCCTGGCAGGGTCACCAGGGCAGCCTGAAAGGAAAATTCAAACCCAAGACAGCTCCCATTTATGGCCCAAAGAGTTGGAAACTGCCAAGGAATGGTGAACACCACCAAAGACATTTCTCGGTGAAAGCCAAAGGAACCAGGCTGGGCCATAATCAATTGCAGGAGTTTAGAAGGAATCCTGATGCATCAATCCCAGAAAAGGAATTTAGCCCAGAGGGGTGAAAAACTATCTAGTTTATAATTATCCATGAAGGGCAAGGAACTGATTCTATTTTGACTTGGTTGACCCACGTGGGATTTTGGACCATTGTCCCAGCTAGAGTGCCAAATCAGAGAAGAAGTCAGAGAAAGGCAGATAGCTTGCAGTGGGTTCTGGGAACCAAAAAGAATGGCAGTACTGCACCTGCATGGCAAAGGGGTGTTCAAGAGCTGAATGTAACCCATCATACATGGAATTATCCTCTCGGGCTGCATGAAATCTGGGCTCTCGGGCTGCTGCTTTTATACCCTACTTGGAGCTACTGACTCAGCCCCCTTTGGGGTACAAATTTACCTTGATTGGTTCACATACCCCTTTTCTGATGCCACCCATAGATCTGATAGGTGCACGCATCACTGGACATCTTCATCCATCAAGGTGTCAGATTTGACTGTGACATTACCTTTAGACTTGGCCAGAATGTTCCCTTCAGGTTTGACCCAGATATTACCCTCAGGTCTGACCGAAACATTACCTTTACCTCCTTGGCACTAGGCCCAACACCTCCTCCCTTTCAGGTGCCTTTCCACTCCTGCTGTAGCTGTGGCTGACTTCTTGCCAATTTCTGTGATATCAGACTACTCCTGTCAACTTGACCATTTCTCCAGCTCAAGCCTGCTGGTTTGATCTGCTTCGCTAGTCCTTAAGCCTTATTCCTGACCATTTCTACTTGTCTTTTCAATTTACCCTTTTACTTTCTCCTACACTGTCATAGGAAAGAAAGTGTGATTTGTGGTTTACAAGTTGTCCTAAGCCATAAATCCAGTGTTTTATTAAGACCATGATGCTTAGGGTCTAGCAAAGTCATGAATTAAGCTCCCAGGCTCATCTTTTGAAATGTTGTGCAGGTTTCTTAGAGAATTAGGCTGATGGGCCAGCAGAGAACAATCACTTTGGGAAAAGTGTTCATCCAGCAGGGATTGGGTGTTTTGTCTTTGATCATTTTCTTGTGAGAGTTCATTTGAGAGAAGAGTATTTGTCTGGTTTCACTCACAGCGCAGTCAGTGCATGAGAGGCAGTTCACTATGTGTCATGATAAGCATATGTAGGACCCATGGGTCTTCAATAATAATTGGTGGTGATATTTTAGGGTTTCTGGGTTGCTGTTATTGGGGTAGTCAGGCTGAAGTTTTCTGCAGTAACAAAAAAAAACAACACCCCCCCTTCAAAAAAAAAACGCAAAAAACCCAACCCTATTTCTCTTTAAAACATTTTATTTCATGTATTGTTTCTCAGTTTTAAAGTTCTGAGTTTTATACAACACTTAATTCTGAATATTCCTGGAAGCTGAACAAGATGTTCTCTGCTGTTTCTGGGCAGGTGGTTGTTCTTTTCAGAGATCAAGGCTGTAACTGGGTTAAAAAATAAACAAACAAAAACTAGGTAAGTTCATGGAGCATAGGTCGATCATTGGCTGTTAGCCTGGATGGGCAGGGATGCAAAACCATGCTCTGATGTGCCCCTAGCTGCCATTTGCCAGAAGCTGGGAATGGGCAACAGGGTACAGATCATTTGATTACCTGTCATTCCCTCATTACCTTTCGTTCCCTTTCGCATCTGGTATTGGCCACTGTCAGAAGACAAGATACTCAGCTAGATGAACCATTTATCTGACCCAGTACGGCCATTCTTATGCTCTTATGTAACTACAGAAACTTAAAGCCAGCTTGTACCTCCTCATGCAAGATCAAAAAAGTTGGAGTTTTAACATCTTATTTGTATACACAGAAATTGTCAAAGATCTAAGCACATTAAACATTAATCTGAGAAGCTTTGTCTGTTCTTAATATTTTTTCCATTGAAAATTACTTGGCATTTTCAATTGATACTAAAAGGATTACCAGCTCACACTTGGAAGGAAATCAAAACAGTCTCAAATATTAAATAGAACCTTGTTTAATCTCTTTAGAAAGACAATGATATGGGAACTTCTTACCCAATCAGTGTCATGGACATGGGGTATTTGTAGTATGGAAACTAAAAAAGAAGCATTTATTCTGGAAAGGATATATAGAGACAGGCCTCAGACAGCTGTGTCCTGTAGGGACACTTCTCTCTCTCTCTTTTTTCAGCACAGAGATTCTTCTTGAACATGCTTGCCCTGTGCCATCCCCCCTGGCAGGGAGGGCAGTGGGGGAGTCCTGGAGAGCCCTAAGTCGACCAGGTTTAGTAAAGTCGACTTAATTTTCCTTAAGTCAACTTAAGCAGCTTGCTTAAGTCAATTTAAGGAAAATGTAGTATAGAAGCAGAGTAAATTAAATCAACTTAAGCAAGCTTAAGTCGACTTAATCTTCAAGTGTAGACGCATGCCTTGTGACTTGGAGTTGGTTTCTCAACACCCTTCATGCTCTCTTCTCTATCCTCAAAACAACACCTTAAGAAGCGTCACTGGCTCTCAGTAATCTTTGATGTGCAGTTGGCCACAGTCTGTGTTGCCCACATGTCCCTTGGACAGCCTCAATCCACAGGAGAAGAGCTGGAACTCTTCCTGAAGCAAAGCAAAGCACTGAAAAAGTAGCATATCCTTCCTAGGAATCCTGTTCAGGTTACAGGGCCTTTCTCATATGACTCACATCACAGGAGTGAACCTACCAGATGCCAGATTAGGCTCAATTTATGAGAGTCCCAAGGAAGCTTGGTACAAATATTTGAAACAACAAAACATAAAACCAAACAAAACAAGAAAAACAAACGAGAGCAGGGCAAAGAGTGGAAGGAGTCACAATCCAATGCAAGTGATTTGCAAAATTAATTGCCTAAATTATTCAGTGTACATACATAAATTATCATACCATCTCTAGACGGAGCAAATGATGGGGAAATATTCAAATAATATATTGAAGGGAAAAAATGAAATCCATTATTTAAATTATTTGATGAATATTCTTCAGCTAGATCTATAAAAGGACTTCCTTCTTGATCATCAAACAAAGGTGGTGAGCAAATGATGACACATTTGGAACTGGCTACTTCAAGTGTCCAATGCTGCAGTAAGTGCCCTGAAGATGACTGGTGATCTTTTGCTTTAGGCGGGTTTATTACATATGTCAACATGATGCTATCTAGCAAGAACGGGATTCTTGTGAATTAAAACCATTGCTCAGTATAGACTCCCATCAAGTGAAAAGTCTGACCTTAGATATCCAAGGCTGCATCTACACTGGTAAATTAAGTCAACTTAAACTTGCTTAAGTCGACTTAATTTACCCTACGTCTACACTACACTTTCCTTAAGTCGACTTAAGCAGCTTGCTTAAGTCGACTTAAGGAAAATAAAGTCATAGAATCATAGGGTTGGAAGGGACCTCACGAGGTCATCTAGTCCAACCCCCTGTTAAAAAGCAGGACCACTTCCACTAAATCACCCCAGCCATCTTAATTAATCACCTTAATTAAAATTAAGTTGACTTTATTAAACCTCCTTTCCACTAGACCTAAGGCTTAAGTCGACTCCTTAGAGACGACTTAAGCCAGTGTAGCTGTGGGGTAGCCGTAAGTCGACTTAGGGCTACCCCAGGACTACACCAATGCCCTCCCTGCTGGGGGGGGGGCACAGGGGGAGCCTGGCATGCCCCCCCCACAGGGCAGGGCAGAGCCCTGCCCACCCTGCCCCTATGCTCTGCCAGGATCCCTGTCCCCCTTTGTCCCATTGTACCTATGTACAATGGGGCAAAGGCTGAGCCCCCTGACATTGGGCAAAGGGTGCCCCCCCGCCCCATGGACCTGCCCTAGGTCCCCCTAAGCCCCTAGAAGTCGACCTAGGCATCCAGTGTGGATGCTCTAGGTCAACTTTGTAAGTTCCCCCCAAAGTGGACTTTAATTTTAAGTGGAGACACACTAAGTCGACTTAACCAAGTTAGTTAACTTAGTTAAAGTTGATTTAAATTACCCAGTGTAGACATAGCCCAAGTGAGTGAGAGATGCACAGATCTAGTGACCTTGCAATACATTAGAAAGATAGCTGGGTCACTTCACACCTCCAGCTCCAATGCACCCCAGATAGTTGTTATCCCATGTGAAGTATGAGTAGAATATTACTATTCTAATTATGAGAACATGGCCCGCTTTTTGGCCTCTGCCAGTGGAAAGAGACCATAATGCTAGATTACCTGGCTGGTTAAAAATCTATGGCTATGTCTACACTAGAAAAAGTTAGCTCAACTTTATTATCAACTTAATAAAGGTCAACTTTAAATTGACTTAGTCCACTTTGTTAAGTCGATCTAACCACCCTTAAGTCGACTTAATAAAGTTAACTTAAGGGTTGCTCCACGTCCACACTGTCCTTAAGTTGACTAAAGGAGTTGACTTAAGGGTTAAGTCGACCTAATGAGTGGTAGTTATAAAGTTGACTTAAGGTTTTATTAAGTCGACTTAAGGAATTTCTTAAGTCGACTTAATGAAAGCCTAATGTGACCATGGCTTAATTTAAGTCGACTTAAGCCTCCTTAAGTCGATTTAAATTGCCAGTGTAGACATAGCCTATGTGGCTGAGGCTACTCCACATTGAACCAAAGGGCACATCTCCCATGGCTGACCCACTTTGACCCCTTATCATAGAATCATAGAATAATACGGCTGGAAGGGACCTTACGAGGTCATCTAGTCCAACCCCCTGCTAAAAAGCAGGACCACTCCCAC
>ML686132.1:798501-846036 GCA_007922175.1 Pelusios castaneus
GTGCGCCAACCCTCTAATCTTTTTTGTTGCCCTTCGCTGGACTCTTTCTAATTTGTTCACATCCTTTCTGTAGTGGGGAGCCCAAAACTGGACACAGTATTCCAGATGCGGCCTGACCAGTGCCGAATAGAGGGGAATTATCACATCCCTCGATCTGCTGGCAATACTACTACTGATGCAGCCTAATATGCCATTGGCCTTTTTGGCAACAAGGGCACACTGTTGGCTCATATTCATCTTCCCATCCACCATAACCGCCAGGTCCTTTTCTACAGCGCTGCTACTTAGCCGATCGGTCCCCAGCCTGTAGCGGTGCATGGGATTTTTCCGTCCTAAGTGCAGGACTTTGTACTTGTCTTTGTTGAACCTCATGAGATTTCTTTCAGCCCAGTGTTCCAATTTGTCCAAGTCTCTCTGGATCCTGTCCCTGCCCTCCAGAGTATGTACCATTCCCCTGTGGGGCCTAAAGATAGAATTGTGCTTGTGCTTGCTCTTGCTCTGTGGGGCCTAAAGACAGAATTGTGCTTGCTCTTGTTATTTTCAGCATTAGCTATATTGACTCCATTTTACTATTTTGTATAACCTCTAGCTGTTAGGCCCCTTGAAGATTATTTTTACAATATATCCTTAGCTACCAAACCCCCAGGCGGGGTTGCTTGTTCGCTAAAGATATAAGCGATGTGTTACTATCTAGGCGTAGCAAGTGACCACCCATAACAGAAAGTGTCTGCAGTCAGATTAACATCTGGACCTGCCAAGGATGAGTTGTAACCATGACGTCAGATACGCGGTAACCAAAGAGTATAACTATATTGCTTTTCCCACTTGTTCTTGTTGCCTTTGTTTCCCCATGAGAGGTGCAGGGACAACCTCGCGGCCGCGATAATAAACAAGAGCTCTTATCTCTCCTTCAGTCTCGTTGGTCAGTTTGTAGGGAACGACACCCCCCAACTTGGTGTCATCTGCGAACTTACTAAGCACGCAATCTATACCATCATCAAGATCATTAATGAAAATGTTGAACAGAACCGGTCCCAGGCTCAGGAAAATCTTCCCCTTTGTCAGGTTTTCTAAGTCCACTTGCTCTGAAGTGGCTGCTGTACACCTCTGGATACCTGAAGGACAAACTGCAGTTCTTTAGTGGGTGTAGCTCATTATGCTAAAGTCAGGGTTTGCCAGCACTTGCCTCCCAGCAGTTTCTGAGATGCTGCATTACCCTTAGGAGAGGTGGAAATAGCAGAAACCCAGATACCAGAAGATGACATCTGCTGGCCAGCGCTGCTTTGCAATGAAGTCCAACAGAGCAACACATGCAGAAACCTTATAACTAAGTGGCATTATTGGGAGGCTCATATTTTAGCCATGTGGAACTCTGTCCCTAAACCGTTCCCCAAAATAATACATTTTGTTAAGATGATCTGCATACCCATTGATCTGCACACTCCGTTTAATTTATTGAATTGTTTTACAACCTTGGCAGCCTTCAGTGAACAGTGTCTTTGTTTAGACATCTCTGACCAGTTGTTACACCAGCTAGCTCCTTAACTCAGTAAGAGGAATACTTATGTGTCTTTTATGCCCACTTTAATTTATTTCACGCTTCTAGACAGCAGAGAGCTCCTCACTTGCTTTTATCGCTTTTTTGTGCAGTCAATAATAATTCCAGGAAAGACCATCAGTTTACACTGAATGGCCTTCTGAAATGCCTGAGCCTACCCGCCGAGAGCTTTTGGCAATATAATGAGGAGACACTGAAAAACTGGGACCTATTCTACCAGCACCATTCCTGTGATTGTCCAGCAGTTAAGACTCTGAGAGTGTTTCCATTATAAACCTCATCTCAGGCGGCTGCCTCATATACCCATCAATGGTCTTTTTAGAATTGTTTGTTTTGAGACTTCTCACTTCAATGGGCTTCTTGCTGATGTTCCGAAGAGATTTAATTTAAATGAACTGAGGTTTGGAAAGTCAGGCTGTATGCTGTACAGGGTGACGTATTGGGAGGGCTTTGAGTGGACATTCTTGCCCTTGAGCCAGGATGGTGAGGTTGAGTGTTGTGGGCACGAGACCGTCATATGGCAGTGAGGGTCACTACCTATTGATATCAGAAGATGTAGTAACACTGGCTGTGTCTACACTTGTAAATTTAAGTCGATTTTAGCTAAGTCGACTTAGCATGTCCACACTTACATTTAAAGTTGACTTAGGGGGGAACTTACAAAGTCGACCTAGAGCATCCACACTGGATGCCTAGGTCGACTTCTAGGAGCTAGGGGGACCTTGGGCAGGTCCACGGTGGCAGGGGGGCACCCCTTGCCCAATGCCACGGGGCTCACCCTTTGCCCTGTTGTACCTGGGTACAATGGGGCAAAAGGGGACAGGGACCCTAGCAGGGCATAGGGGCAGGTGGGCAGGTCTCTGCCCTGCCCTGTGGGGGGGCATGCCAGGCTCCCCCTGTGCCACCCCCCTGGCAGGGAGTGCAGTGGGGGAGTCCTAGAGTAGCCCTAAGTCGACATAGGGCCACTCCAGGTCTACACTTGCTTTAGTCGACTTTAGGAAGTCGACTTAAGCCTAAAGTCAAACTAAAAGCAGGTTTAATAAGGTCGACTTAATTTTCATTAAGTCGACTTTATTTTCCTTAAGTCGACTTAAGCGTGTTGCTTAAGTCGACTTAAGGAAATTGTAGTGTAGACGTGGATTAAATTAAGTCGATTTAAGCAATCTTAAATTGACTTAATTTCTAAGTGTAGACGCACCCAATGGTATTTCAGTCTCTGATGCCATGGCCTGATATTTGTTGGCAGGTATTTACTGTTCTTGCCATTGTGAATTTTAAGGAACATCCAGGCACGTGGGGAAAAACAAGCTCTGAATAGTGCTGCACACTTTCCCCATGTGAAGGTGTGGTACCTGAGACTAGTGTACAGACCTCGCTGGCCACATGAGCTGATGGCAATCTGTGTGCTCAGACAGCTCTGCCATGCTACAGCTGCCTGAGCTGTCAATCCTGCTGGAAAAGGGGGAGGGTAAAGTCCAGCTGACTGGGTGGAGTAAACCTCCTGCGTGTCCCCCTGGAAAAAAGGTCTGGGACCCAGGAGAGATCCAGAGATTCTCTAAACAGAGGGCTGGCTGGGGCAAAGAACTTCCTAGCTGCTGTTAGATGTGGAAGGCAGAAAGTTGGAGTGTGGGCCTGAGATGGGCTGTGGGAAAGTCTGGAAACAGGCTGAGGTAGGAAGTAGCCCAGCAAGGAAGCAGGAGATTTGAATGGGCAGAACTGGTAATTGTACGGCCGCCAGTAAGCGGAGGATTTGTGGGCCATATTTAACGGGGTTTCCCTGGGCTGTTAATATTCCCCGTTCCTTCCATAGCCCTGCATGGGCATGTAATACCCCAAAGGCATACCTGGAATCGGTGAAGATGTTAACCCGCTTATCGGCGGCCAGCTCAAGTGCTCGAGTAAGCACGATCAGTTCCGCCAGCTGTGCGGAGGTCCCAGGCAGCTGGGTCTGTGCCTCAATGGTATCGTATAGGGAGACCACAGCATATCCTGCGTTTCATTGGCCACTGACCACCATGCTACTCCCATCTGTATACCATTCAAAGTCCGGGTTTAGCAGGGGCTGGTCTTGGAGGTCTGCCCTGCTGGAATGTTGCAAATCCACGGTCTCCAAGCAATCATGTTCTATATCCTCAGAGTCAGGAAGGAGGGTGGCTGGATTAAGAGTTGAGCAGGTTTGTAACTTCACCTCTGGGTTCTCAATGAGTTTAGCCTGGTATCAGACTAGTCGAGCCTGAGTTAGCCACAGACCCCCCTTGCTATCTAGGAGGGCCTGAACCAGGTGGGGAGTATAGACCATTACGCTACCCCCAGAGTACATTCTGCGGGGGCATAAACCGGGCACTTAACTCCCTTCCTGGTTGCTCCAATCACGGTCAAGGTGTCTTCGACGGGCAGGTCTAGCGGTTTGTTGACCGCGGTTTGAGCTGCCCCCGAGTTCACTAAGAAACTTATTTCTGAGTTGCCCACCCTCATCTTAGCACGGGGTTCCGGGGGTGGGCCCTTCCGTTCTCCCCGACACCCCTATTCAGGGGTTGCCGCCTCCATCATGGGGGCCACCTCCCGGTCCGGACACTCGTTCTTCCAGTGTCCCTCCCTCCGGCAACTGGCACACTGGTTTCGACCCAACCGCTGTTCCGTGGGCCCCAGCCTGCCTCGTCCTTGCCCTCTGGGTGGTCTACCACCTCCCTGGGATCTTCCGGGGTCTCCAGCCATAACCGCGGTTACCATCATTCTTACCTGCCTTTGTTCCTTCTCGCCTTCTCGGAGGGAGTAGGCCCGATTGGCGGTTTCTAAGATTTGGGCCATGGTCATATCCATTAAATCCTCCTTCTTCTGTAGTTTCCACTTGATGTCTGGAGCTGCTCGGCTGGTGAAAATACCTTTAATTATGGCCTCCATTGCCTCATTGTCAGGGTTGGCATTAGTAATCTGCCTAATGTTGTCCCGGATGCGCTCCTTGGGGTCTTGAATTATCTCATACGGTTTTGCCCAATTGTTATGTCTAACCGCTGACTGCCGGAGGCCGTGAAGGAGCAGTTCCCTATATATGGACAGGCGGGTATAATTGAGAGGATCATTAGGGTCCCACCTCGGATCCAAAAAGGGGACCTGATTCGGGGCTGTTGGGACATCATTTGGGTTTGCCTCGTGCCTTCGCTGTGCCTCTTCCCTGGCCTTGGCAATTACTTGTTGCCTCTCTACCTCGGACAGCAGAGATCTCAGGAGAATATTACAGTCATCCCAGGCTGGCTTATGACTTGCCAGGCATCCCCCAAAAACGGACATAAAGGGACTGGGGTTTGTTGAAAAGTCCCCGGCTTGTGCCTTAAAGGTGACCAAGTCTACCGGATTAAAGGGGACATGGGTATAAACGTGCATCATCATGGCTTGTCGGTTGTCACCCCCTTGAAAGTACTAGTGGAAATCGGTCAAAGTTTGTTCTCTAATAGAAGGGGGAGAGTATTTCCACCGTTAACAAGGGGAAAAGTATTGACATAAACAACATGTCTATATAAGGGTCACTGCAATGGGGGTGGGGCGTGCATGATTTGAGACGTGCCTGTCTCCATGTGCCTGCTTGAGATCTCAAATAAACTCGGTGTGCTTCTCCGCCCCAGTGTCGTTATTGGTGCTACGCACTCCGGGCAACGAACTCACTGTTGCTGGCCCTGGCCCGTCTCCAGGCGTCCCTACTTGCAACAGTTTTGGCGACCACGAAGGGACTTTAGGGGCTCCTAAAAGCCTTGCCCGGACCCCTCCGAGAGCCAGGGCAGCCGCTACTGCTTCGACGCCCACGCGCGCACCGGCAGTTTGCCGGAGGGCCTCGTCGTGTGTGACTGTCCAGCCCGGTGGGCACCTCAGTGCAACGCACCTTCATTGAGTGGAGAACCACCGGCATAGGGTCGGACGACGATGTGGAACCTGTCCCTCACTACACGTAGGACTAGTCCGTGTGTTGGTAAGTCCGTTACCCTGGGGACGCCCGGGGTGGTACCGGAAAGAATGGGACAAGGACAAGGAAAGAGGGCCCGGGGTATTGTACCCCCTTGGAATGCATTCTGGTAAACTGGAAATATTTGGAGTCGGACCCCCTGACTAAGAAAGAGCTAAAAAGGTTTTGTTCTGTGGATTGGCCACAGTATCAATTAGAGGATCAGGAACGGTGGCCCCCGGGGGGGCTCCCTCAATTATAACACAATTCTCCAGCTTCTTCTTTTTTGCCAGCGCACCGGAAAATGGAATGAACATATGTATGCGCAGTTGTTCATGGTCCTTCGGAAATACAGCTTGGTTGCGACCGGGTCAGGGGCTTCTTCGAGTAGATCATCCCTTCCCATGGTTGTAATGGCGGAACCGGCACCCCCTTTGGCCTTGATACCCCCTCCAGATAGGGATGAGGGCCCCAGAGAATGTATCCTCTTATCACTGAGTCCATCATTGCCTGGGCCTTCCACCCCCTCGAGTTACCCGGTGACAGATACCCAGATGCAGCCAGGGGCACCCACTGTAGGTCAGGTCACCAACAAAACTGTGACCAATCCATGTGTGTCTCTTGTGTCTGAAGAAACTTCAGAGCTAAGAGAAAACAGAAGAGCTCTAGTACTCGCTCCATACAAGGTTGCGTGTATCTCCATGCTTCCAGAATGACCATGGCTTGTCCACCCAATCTCCCAGTCTTTCTCCAAACAAAAATGTCAGTAGGTGAGAGCTCTCTGCTACAACACATAGCACGAAGCTTGGAGACTCCACTTGCACATGTTGGCACCCAGAATCTCGCCCTCTATCAATTCTGGTGTTGTGGGTGGCAACTGTGATTGGAAATAGTTGTTTAGTAAGAATTTTCAATGCACACAAAGCCAAGACAGTTTGAAGAATAGAAGTAAGAGAGTAGATTTATGATTTCATTCCACCAACCTCCCCTCTGTGTGCAAATAACTGTTATTCACATTGAATTGTTTTTAGTTAAAAGCTTTGGTGTTCAGCACTTTGCAGTAGATGCAAATGATATCTCAACTGGGAGAAGGAAACAACCTTCCTGATAGATGAAACATCTACTGTTTGCTTCTGAACTAGCAAGAAATATTATAAGAACTGCTAAATAGCTGTTATCTAGTAGGAGATATGGCATTGACTACTAATATCACAGACATGCAAATCTCTTTGCCAGGCACAAGAATTAGTACGAAAGCAACACAGAGGGCTTCGTTCTCTTTATTTATTCCAGATTCACTGTGTTGCATCTCTGTGAGTCACACTCTGGCATCAGAAGAGAATGAGGCCCAAAGCCCCAGCCCTGCCTTTCCTTCTCCAGTCCAGACTGGCACCATTTCCCACCTTCTACCTCTCAACAAGGTTGTGCCAATGCACCATTTCTGTGACGCAGTCAGCATTCACTGCTCAGAGAGAACAATAACATGGTGCACTTGCCTTTTCTCTGAGGATCCAGCCTACCAAGAGAACATGAATTTCATTAGCCTCCAGGACATGCTGCATGCTTGGGACAGCCGTGGTGTTGCAGAACGCTTCTGAAACAAAAGTGACAGAGTTCCCCTTGGGCCCTTGCTCTCCCAGCTCTCTCCCTGCTCCAGTCCTGGTGAGATCCCTGCTGATCCATTCCCTGGCTCCTCCATAAGCTGTCCTCCCGATCACTCCTGGTGCCCAGTAAGATCCATGTGTGTCACTCTGTCAGCACATCACTACTTGAAGATCCCTGAGGGTTTCCCTGGCAGCAAAGAAGCCTGGAGCAATGCTACATCACTGGAGCTGCTCTACATCACTGCCCTCCGGCCTCCAACAAGGGCTGTGTCAGGGTTACAGCCAGGCCACACAGCCCACATGGAAGCAATGACCTGTCCCACCACCAGTCAGAGCCCTGAGGCTGCCAGACTTTGTGCCAGGGGCCGATCATCCTCCGATGCTCCAGGAGCAGGAGGTGGAAAAGTGGCAGAAAGTCACACTTGCTGCCCAATTCCTGCAGGAGTTCTGCACGCTGCTCCACTAACCGTAAGGATCTGGATCTGGCCTTTCCCAGCATCCCCCAGCATCCTGCCCCAATCCACACACCAGCGAGAGCCTCCTTCATCCTACAAAATGGGCTCTCTCCTCCCCCCCACTGAGTACTCAGCCAGCTGGCCAGGCATTTGTGTCAGGGAGCCACTGAGCAGTAACCACGAGTGCTTTGTAGTTGTCAGTTTGTAGAAAGGGAGTAGGGGAAATTGCCTTGTGTTTTGTGTGTGGTACGTACTGTAATATCCAGAAGAGCAAGGCTTGGGACTGGCGCATGCCTGGGGGTGGATGGATCTCTGCAGGTTGGGAAGAGAGCAAGGTGTAGCTCTTGGATCAGTTCTGAATGCCCTCATGTGCTCTAGACACGCACACATTAGATTTGTTCTACACAGCCCGATTCGTACTAGTTGGGGAATGTCTTTAAATGCTGTGTGTAACAGCAAACCCCATTGGAGAGGCGCCAATGGACATTTTTCTGCCAGCAGTGAATATCGATGGATACTGGTGACATTAAATCAAGTATATGGAAAGTGACCAGCTTTCCTCAATGTGATTGTCTATGGGGTATTAAAAATGCAATGTAAAATGAAGAAATTGCCTGGTTTCTTGCAAATTTGTTTATTACCCTCCTTCAAAAACCCATAAAGAAAATGTCAGACTTCTTCATTTACCTGACAAGATCATCAGACAGCCCTTTCAGCTGGAGAAGGCCATCTGGTGCACACAGTCTGCAAACATACTGGCCCAGAAATGGAGCTAAGATCCCTCCTGGTTCTCAATTCTCCTAGTCTTGTAGCAAAGAGAGGAGATGAAAAGTCCACCACCTCTTCCTCTGCAGCCTCTGAGTCAGTTCCCCACAGCAAACAAAACATGCCAGGGAGGGAACAGCTTTGTATCTTCTACATTGGGGACAGAGTGGCATGAAGCTGGTCAGAATGTTAGCTGGGTTAGAGAACAGCTTCCAAGCCCAGTGCACCCTGGAGCAGGGGGAAGAGTTCAGTCATTAGGTCAGCTCAAGAGGGAAAGCGTTGCTATGAGCCAGCAAAGGATGGTGTGCCAGTGCAGCAACAGAGGGATAACTGCACGGCTGTAGCTGCTTGGTTCTATAGTGCAGCAAACAACAGAGCAAATGGGGAGAGCCTCGGTATCTTCTCTGCTTTCGCTTCACTCCTGGTCTCATGAGATTTGGAACCTGGAAGCATTAGGTCAATTTGAATAAGTAGCTAGATGCTCAGCTAAACTCAAGAACATTCAAAGCTTGCTACGGTCCAGAGATACAAAGAAATGAGAACAGAAGTTGGTCTTGTTGGAGTGCCTTTGTGAAGGGCTGGGGCAGAGGTCGTGCCGGGGAACCCTACCACCAGCCCAGCTTGGAAAGAAGGGATGGCTACTCCTTGCTATGGTGCTGGCATTTATGTTTCCAAGCATGCTGAATACCTGAGAGGCTGAGCTCTGAGACTGCTTTCTCTGCATGTGTATAAGTAGGTAAAAGATGTAATCTGGTTCCTAGGATTTCTGGGACTAATACGACTTCTTGAAAGTGTGCAAGGCATATGGCTCCCTCTGTGCCACTCATATCAGGAGGCACTGGAAGTATGGATTGTATCTTGAGAGCGCACACTTTGTAAGGCGTGCGGTGCAGTATCAGTTGCTCTCACATGTAGCCTATAGCATTAGCCAGCTGCTTGCACATATCTATTTTCTCTGTAACTTTAAGGTTTATAGATATAATAGAGTAGTGCTAAGCAGGAGCCTGCATGAAAGCAAAGCATACATCTATTTGGGTTCTTTTACCTAGATACATAACAATAACTCACATACACAGTTCTGACTCTATTACCCTTGATAACTTGGGAGGCATCAAAGCAGAGGGACTGCTGATTTATGACCAAATAAACTCCACAAGTAGACTGCAAAACCCACCAAAAGGGGCAGAAATAACAATAGGTGTGAAGAGCACACTGTCTAAAACCATCTGGGACGGAGGTGGATTATGTCATTAATGCACACAAATCTACCAGTCTATAGAATAAGCGTACCCCAATCATTTGTGGGTGAAGACACCAAATTTGGACTTTGATGGAGGACTCATATGGTGTAGGGTATAAAAAGGGCGAAGTAGATTATTTGGGTGCGACCATCAGCTACTTCGTCCTTAAACTTCTTTTAGTTGGTGTTTGCTAGAATCTTTGTCCTCCGTGTACACTTACATATTACTTATAGCTCTTGTCTCTAGCACAGCCAGGCCCTCCACCCAAGAGCTGAAGAACGGGACAGCTCTATCAAGCAGGTTGTGACAGGGTGAGTTTACCCCACACTGAAGGAGCCAAACAGACTCTGTGGGTGGCAGAAGCCCCACCCCTCAAGCCCTGCTGGGCATGCTCGGGCTTCCACCCCAGTATAAAAGGGAGTAGCCCACCTCAGTCTGGGCTGACCAGTGAGGAGGAAGGACCTCTGTAGGCAGCTCCAGCACCAAAGGGTCACCCATTGCAGGCAGTGAGAGATGGACCCTATCTGGAATACTGTGTGCAGTTCTGGTCCCCCAAGTTTAAAAAGGATGAATTCAAATTGGAACAGGTGCAGAGAAGGGCTACAAGGATGGTCTGTGGAGTGGAAAACCTGCCCTATGAGAGGAGACTCAAGAAGCTTGGCTTGTTTAGCCTAACCAAAAGAAGGCAGAGGGGGGATATGATTGCTCTCTATAAATACATCAGAGGGTGTCCATCAAGAAATTTAGGCTTGAAATTAGACGCAGGTTTCTAAGCATTAGAGGAGTAAAGTTCTGGAATAGCCTTCCAAGGGGAGTTGTGGGGGCAAGAATCATAACTGTTTTCAAAACTCAGCGTGATAAATTTATGGAGGGGATGGTATGATTACCCTATTTTGGAAATTGACTGATATTTGGCTACGGGTGGTGGATATACAAGTGGCCTAAGGGGGAGAATACATGGGGTGAGTTCTGAGTTATTACAGAGAATTGTTTCTTGGGTAACTGGCTGTTGAGACTTGCCCATGTGCTCAGGGTTTAACTGATCACCATATTTGGGGTCAGGAAGGAATTTTCCCCCAGGGCTGATTGGCCTGGGCTCTGGGGGGTTTTCGCCTTCCTCTGTAGCACAGGGCATGGTTCACCTACCGGTGAATTCTCTGTATCTTAAAGTCCTTAAATCCTGATTTAAGGAGGTAAATAACTCAGTCCTAGGTTGGTGGCCTATTGCTGGAGTGGGTGGGTGAGGGTCTGTGACCTACATTGTGCAGGAGGTCAGACTAGATGATCGTACTGGTCCCTTCGACCTTAGAGTCTATGAGTCACCTGGAGCAGACCCCCTGTGTTGGCCACCAGGAGACGGACCTGCAGGCACCGACTCCAGCCTTCGGACCCCAGGATCCTTCTGAGCAGCAGTTGGCAGCCCCTGTGGGAGGTGAGACAGCCCGGGACGAGGACACACTGAGGGACGGTTACCTACTCGGGTAGGAAGTAGCCAAGGGGCCTGGGTTGTGGAGCCGGGGGGGGGGGGTTGGCTGTGGGTCAGCGTGTTGTGCTCTTGTAACCCATATGCCTGAAAAGGCTATCTCTTGAGAGACCTGCTGAGGGTGGGTTACTGTTGTTGGGCAGATTAGTGACCCACAACTGGAAACTTCCAGAGGCAGGGTGTGGTAGCAATTTGAGCATGCTCCACAGTGTACTCTGCTGGTATGATGTGAGGTTGTCAGTCAGATGACTGGAGAGCAGCAGCCTGAGCAGACAGCAGGCAGGAGCTGCCTTGAAAGGAGACCATGTGCTCAGTGTTCTGGAGAGGAGCTGAGCCAGGAGTGAACAAGATGTTTTCTCCATGTAAAAGAGTCATTTGCACTAGACCTTGCAGACATGCATATGGGACTGAGGGCTGGTTGCAGAGGAGAAGAGAAAGCCTGCATGTAATGCTACAGAGGATCCCAGCAAAGAAAGAAGAGGACAGCTATTTCTTGCCACTCCAGCTTCCACACTGGAACAGAGACTGTAGCTGAGAGTTGGGTGAACTCCACACAGACTTTGGGACTCTTGGGTATCTTTCATGCAAGGGATTGTTCTTGGTTAATTGTAGTTTGTTTTCTTAGGTTACGGTTCATTTAGTTAGTAGTTAATAAAGTTCATTGTTATGTTTAATGTAGTAGTATTTTAATGTGTGAGTGTAGCTCTGAGCAAGCTTCGCCGTGAGTCCTGTACAGACTGGATCCTGGGTCTCCAGCTGCTTTTCTCCACAGGGGTTGGGGTGTATTTCTGTGGGGCACTGGAGAAGGGCAATTTAATTAATTTTAGCCCACCTGAAGGTTACACTCTGGATCCCCGCTGACTTGATGCTGGACCCCCGGCACCGATAGGGCCCTGGGCTGGGACTTGGTGGAGTGGGGGGGCCCGAGTCCCCCTACCCGGGCTGACCCATCCTTGGGGCAGTTGCCCCTATATTGCCCTCCCTCTTAAGGACTTGTGCTAGACTGGATATTGAGTCTGCGGCCACTAGGCCAGACTGCCCTGAGCCCAAAAGGGGCTCACCAGGTTTGTGAGGTTGCGGAGGCACCCTCCCTGTTTGAGCCCCCGAGGCTTTCCCCATTTGGGGGGCACGGGGGAGGGTGTGGTCCCTGACATAGGTCATCAGGAGAGGGTGTGAGTATAGTAATCCAAAGCACAGGGTGTAAATATATATATTGTGTGCCTTAGAGCAAAGCTGTAAGTCTAATCATTATCCATTTGATCATTCATTTTCTTTTCATCAGTCATTTCTCTATCAGCTTAGGCTCATAAAGTCATGCAGATTGTTTATCCATGTGAGCATGCCTGCGTTTATCCCCAGGGGTCCCTGTAAAACTCTCTGCAGCTTCTTTCTGGGACAAGAACCTCACTGTCTTCTGATCAGATCCAGTGGTGAGCCTCTAACCCCTCTAGAAATCAGGCGACACTCAAGTGTATCTGCAGTCACGACGGAGTCCAACTGCCCCGGCTTTCAGGACGATCTCATTATTTAAATATTGCACATGCCAGCAGCAGGCGCAATCCACCTCCTAGCCTGCCTATGGGAGAGCAGCTTGTCAGGGACACCAGCTGAGAAATGAAAGATGACTGGGGATGTCACAGGGAGCCTATTTTAAGAAAATGGCAGATGTTTCACGAAGTAGGGCCAAAGTGTGCTGAAAATGTGCATGGTGCAGCAATTCAGTGGTCATGTGGCCTGTTTCCAGGCTTCCCTTGGCTGCCTTGATTCCAGCAAAGCAACAATATTTTCACAATAAATGTCCTCAAGAGATTGAAATACATCGTGTGTAAACTAGGAATGCCACCAGAATCAGGCCTGTGGTTTATAAAGGGCTCGGGCACCCGCAGGGTGAAAGACGTATCTGTTCGCATGGGTCTTGTTCGGATAATCAGAGTAGTGAAAGGAGGAGGCTCACACCAGACCAATGGTGGGGTCCGATCTCCTGCCACCCCTGAGCGTTGCTCTCTGCAAACGAAGCACATGCTCTGAGGGATGGAGGTGAAAGAGGGGCCCAGAGGGGCTGGAGCAGCTGCCGCAGATTGGGAGATTGGGCCAGGGAGAGCGTAAAGCCCCCACTCCTCCCATCCACTGAGGCTCAGCACCTAGCTATGCAGAGCATACGCTCAGCTCCCCACCACACCCCAGTCTCCCCTGCTGCTTCTCACTCTTCATTCACTTGCACACCTCCGCTTGAGTTGAAAAAACTGGCTTTTCCAACCTTCTTTTTTAATTCCTTCTTCCTCTTCAAGCTCCAGGCCCTACTCCAGCCTGCCTCTGAGCCCAGATCCCCTCCCCTCATCTCGTCTCTTCAAATTCTTTTGCTGCACAACCCTACCAGACTTTCCTTAAAACTCACCTCTTAGGAAACCCTAGAAGGCCTGGCCTCCTGCACAGAAGTGGACTAAGTGCCAACCGCCCCCAAACCGACCACCCTTTCCCTTCTCCATGCTATGGCATACTTTCCTTCTGTGACATTCCTTTCTCCAACCCGCACCTGCTAATTTTCTGTTGATAGTTTTAGCCTCTGTGGATGTGGCCTTGACTTTGTAACTCTCTCCGTAGCTCCCAGCGAGGGGTTGGTGTCACATACACAAGAGTACCACCACTTTTCAACAGGGACGGAGCAAAACTCTTCATTCTGGAATCTGAGGTTGTCGTTCAGGCCTGCAAGCGTTCATTTCATGAGCTGATGTGCTCTTCACACCAAAGTCTGGAATGGTGCGTCTTCTTTGAGAATTCGATTAGGGAACAGCGACATCCTCCAGTCAAAGAAAGGAGGGACGTATTGATTGAATAAAGGAAGCCAAGTTTATCAAAGAAACATTCTGCAGCGTTGTCCTGAAAGCAAAAACTTTGTTTGGCATTTGTTCTTAATCTGCTCCTCAGTTCTCAGCTGGTACTATATATAGCTCACAAGTTTCCGAGGAATTTTTTTGTGTGGAGTCTCATAACACACTGCCTTAGTGCTGGTTTATACGCTGTTCTCTTGCAGGAGTTTGTGAGACTCCTTCTGCTTTCTACTCTTTGGAGTAGTTTAACATTCTTTACAGGTGGTTAGAAATGCAACATATAATATATGTTCCAAGTGTTTGTTTATTCTTATTTGAGTTGAAGTTTTGATTGTAAGTCGATCCATTACCTAAAAGCCACTAAGTTGGAGGATGAATGAAAGTGAAATGGTCTGTACAATATTTATATGTGCTAAATATTTCATTTATTCTCTAATCTGCAGATGGTTTGAAATTGAAAAGACTGGCTATCACAGTGCATCTCTTTTGTTCCTGGAATGAGCTGTGGGTGAGCGAAGCTGATTCATGGCAACAGCTACCTTTCAAATGACCCAGCCTTTCGTTTGGACGGAGCTATGGTGTGATTCTCAGACACAATTAACAGTGCACTTTAGAGGGATTTGCATTTGTTCTCTGTGCACATTAGAAGACATAATAGCTCATGTGGAAAAACAATTTAAAGGAGAATTCTAAATGCTGCCATTCCCCATGAAGAGTGACCTGATCAGCTACCAGATCCCAGTGGGGTTTGGGTGCATCCGGCTTCCTAAACAGCTCAGGAACAAGAGAAGACTCCTTCCTAATTCCTGTGCTCAGTTTTAGGCACTAGGCTTCACTGCGTCACATGCTGCAAATAAACCCCGCCTCATCCTGGGCTGAGAGGGCACAGAGGAAAATCCAGGTTCCCTAAAGAAACCCTCTTCTCTCAGCTCCTAGTGACGGAGTGATGGGGGAAAATGGGGTCATGGTCCTTAACCGACATGTGAAACATACCTCTGCAGGTGGTCTGCCACGCTCCATTAGGGTCTCAGTGGATGTTCAGTGGAAGCTACTCACGTTAGACATGTTTAAATCAGCAGGTCTAAATAACTTGCAACCAAGAGTTTTAAAAGAGCTGCCTGTGGAAAATGCTGACTTAAATAAGTTTTGGGGCACAGAGGATAGAAAGCTATTGCTGAGTCAAATCTTTAAAAGGTTAAATGGGAGAACTTAGGTAGTTAGAGGCTTGTCCCCCTGAGAACGATCCAAGGCAAAATAATGGAAAGGCTGAGGCAGGAAGTAAGTAAACGATTAGAAAACGTCTTCTAGCGGTAGACTGAAAGAGCTGCATCTATTTAGCGTACCAAAGAGAAGGTAAAGGGTGACTTGATCAGAGCCGATCAGAATCTACAAGGGGAACAAATACTCAGTAATGGCCTAGTCAGACTGGCAGAGGGAGGTCTCACGTGACCAGTGGCTGAGAATACAGCCTGCACAAATTCTGCCTGGAAATACATGCAGGGCTCTGGGGGCCGGGTGAGCCGGCACAGAGAGGCCAGGCCCCAGGCACCCGCTCCTCTCCTGAGCTGTCTGCTCAGCCCCCAGGGGAGGGGAGGGCTGGTCCAGAGGCGAGGCTACGCACTCCTGCCCTGCCTTGCCGCCTTTCGCTTGCCCCCGAAGGCAGCGGGACGAAAGCAGGGCAAAGCATGGCAGTGAGGGGCCCACATAACTGTGGGGCTTGGGGTGGTCGCCCCCCCAAAGGATGGCCCTGGGGTAATGGAGGGTCCCGCCAGTAACAGAGCTGAGCCCATTGCACTCGTATTTTAAGTGTACTCATAAGAGCTAAGTTGCTTATCATTCTCTACACTGCAACAAATCTGGCTGGTGTCTTTGTCGCTCAGCGGATCTGTGGGCACTTTGATTCCTTCCATTGTGGGCTCTGTCTCGGTTACGTGTGCAAAGTGCAGACAACACAAAGCCGGGGACACGACGCACCGCCAACGACAAATGAGCGCTGCACACGTCTGGCAACGGTCCAGGGCGGATCAGAGGAGCCTCAGAAACCCTGTGAGCAGAAGCATCCTGAAGATTTGGGGAATTGCCAGCTACTTGGCGGCCCTTCACAAATGCTACAGGGAAAGGAGGGCAGAGCCTACATTGACTGTCATCATCTAGCCCCAGCTAGGGCTCCGGGCCCCGAGCAACAGAGCAAAGCCGCTAGAGTGGGAAGCCAGTAAATTTCGAGCCAGGACAGGTGAGACATTCTTGAGTCCGCCTTGTGCCTCCTTCATTCTGAGATGGAGGGTTTCCTCAGACAGCTCCCAGTGAAAAGGAAAGTTCTCCTTCAGTGCAACAGCTGGGTCCTTGCCCCTGGGGAGAATGCCTCACTTAGCTTGTGTCCACAATGGCTCGAGTTTAAACTGTCGCTCTAGCTGAACAATAGCTTGTGGCCTGCCATAGCTCATTGAATCATAGAATCATAGGGTTGGAAGGGACCTCACGGGGTCATCTAGTCCAACCCCCTGCTAAAAAGCAGGACCACTCCCACTAAATCACCCCAGCCAGGGTTTTGTCTAACCGGGCCTTAAAAATCTCCAAAGATGGAGATTCCACCACCTCCCTAGATAGCCCATTCCAATGCTTCACCACCCTCCTAGTGAGAAAGTCTTTCCTAATATCCAACCTTGACCTCCACAGCTGTAATTTGAAACCATTGCTCCTTGTTCTGTCCTCTGTTACCCTCAAGAACAGCCTAGCTCCCTCCTCTTTGGTGCAACCCTTCAAGTAGTTGAAGGTTGCTATCAAATCTCCCCTCAGTCTTCTCTTCTGCAGACTAAATAAGCCTAGTTCCTTCAGTCTCTCCTCATAAATCATGTGCCCCAACCCCCTAATTATTTTTGTTGCCCTCCACTGGACTCTTTCTAATTTGTCCACATCCTTTCTGTAGTGGGGAGCCCAAAACTGGACACAGTATTCCAGATGCGGCCTCACCAGTGTCGAATAGAGGGGAATTATCACATCCCTCGATCTGCTGGCAATACTCCTACTGATGCAGCTTAATATGCCATTGGCCTTTTTGGCAACAAGGGCACACTGTTGGCTCATATCCAGCTTCCTGTTCACCATAACCCCCAGGTCCTTTTCTACAGCGCTGCTACTTAGCCGATCGGTCCCCAGCCTGTAGCATTGCTGAAAGCCCAGGTCCAGGAGCAGTCTGGGTCTGAATATATTCAAGCACACAAGGTGAATTCATTGGAGTGTCACTCGCAGGCCAAACCTGCTGAGCCCTTTGTCTTTTGTTTACAAAGGATAAAGCAATCATTGCATATATTTCTATAGGGGAGCTAAAACAACGTTTCACCATGTGCCAGCCAGGCAGCACAGCAGATGAGAAAGCACACATACGCCTTCTCCTTCCCCAAAGCAGTCCAGAGAATCAAACAGCAAATAAACACAAATATCTAAATGTTTTACCAGGAAGGCCTGGTAATTCTAATTGTCTCACTCCTTCGTCAGAGAAGAGTTACATTGCACATCTGTGCACAGATTACCAGGGGGAAGTTCCCAAGAAGCGGGACAGTACAGCAAACATACAAACCCCAAGCAATAGGAATACAAATATTCTGAGAGGGTTATACTACCAGCCTCCTGATCGGGAACAGGCTACCCAGTGCACGCTGCTGAGAGAGATCAGAAGAAGCATGGGGTTGCATCCCTGAAAGGAGGAGATGGACAGAACTGGGTGGAATTGGGGAGTGGCCCAACAGGTTTGATCAGTCTGTGTTCTCAGTGCTCTCTAGACAGCTTGCCAGTCTGAGCTGGACCTCACCTGTGCCCGCCAGCTTGGGTTGGAAGCATTCTGAAGCCTGTGTTAGAGGGCTTTTTCTGTGTAGACAGAAGTGGGATCAAAAGCTAATGGCCCAGCAATGGCCAGGACTAACTCTGCAGTGAGGACATGCTCTCTCTGGGTTCTCTTGCACGCTGTATACAGTGGAGCTGGCATGGCAGGGCCCAAAAGAGAGAGGCCAGGGCATTTCTGGTCTCTGCCTCTTTTAACCTTCCTTTTGCCTGCTACATTTCAGCAACTCTCCCACAGCACTGGAGCAGAGATTCCACCCAAGAAATTCACCTCCTGTGCTACCTGTTTGCTGGAAGCTGACATCGGCTGTTTGGGAAATCTGTGGTGTGACATCAGGAAGGCGCATACCAGCACTTCCAGGCAGGCATTCTCCCACCAGTCACTGCGAAATCATTCCTGGAGGGGCCCAGGTTACTACAGCACTAGGAGCCGAGGGATATTCTGCTAGACATCCACCCCGGCACACGGTGAGCACAGCACCACTAGAGATGCAGCAGCCGCATGGGCCAGTAGCACAATGCCCTGGGGATGCTACAGCCAGGCTCGCCTCGCCTGGCTTAATTCTTCAGCAGAGACACACTCATCGTGTCTCTGTGATGGCGCGGCTCTCCAGATGAGGCTGTGGGTCTTGGCAGGGAGGGAAGACAGAAAGGGGAGGAAGTCTCCATCTCCAGTACCCACTGAGTGCTCCTCCATCTTAACACTTCTGGGCCACTGCAGGGGCCTAGCCCCAAAATATTCCCAAGCAAAAAGCAAATTCAGCTGACTATTGGCTCATCCCCAGTCCCCTAAAGAGTCCCTTAGTCGAGCCCCACTCTCTGCTGGGAGCTGTGCTGGCTATCAGGCCACCAGCAAATCTCCACCAGCAAATCTCTCTTCTTGCAGAGAGGCAGAGTGTTGTCCTACTACCTCAGCCAGTCCTGAACTGAGCCAGGGCCTCTCCTTTTATTACCCTGCCCCCAGGCGTGGCATTGACTGTGGGTGGGGCTACCTGCTCTCTACTGGTGTGGGGCCCCTCTACAGCATGGCTGTCTCCAAGAGCCGAGAACTGTCCTGCATCGCGCCACAGCAAAGGGGCCTGAGATCTCGGACCTACTTTGAAAGTTTCTGCACCAGTACTTACAGACACGATTTCTTCCCGTCACAACTGCACAGGCCACATTGCAGGAAAACTCCAGGAAGGACTGAAAAGGGAACTTTGAGCAGATGCCGCTGACTTGGACAGCAGACACGCTAAGGAGAGGTGCAAGGGAATTCTCGTCTCAGCTGCAAGATACAAGAGCCGGCTTCACGTACTGAGAGACAGTGCACCTGACTGAGTGACATCGCCACAGTGTCTGCTCCGATTAGAGCTGCAGCTGGAGTGATGTCTCTCCAGCAACGGCTGGCACAGGTACAAGAGCACCAGCCGGGAGAAGATCCCTCACGTCCAACACTCCGTGGTGACAGGCTGCTCAGACATTGAGTGCACTGGGCAGTCCAGTAACGTGCAGGTGCACGTTTACCTTGGCATATTAAAAATGTGCCCAAACCAATCACTACTTCACCATTTGTGATGTTCGGGGCACTTGCGATATAAAAATGCCTCTGGAATTGCAGACTTGAAAATAATGCAAGAAGACAGCTGCCATAAGACACTTCACACTCATGCTTGTCTTCTCACACGAGCCCCACCCTGCCAGGGCTTTTGTGGCTGGTCTGAACACTAATTCATCATGTGCCTTTGGACAGATCTACCTCTCAAGGTCTGCTTCAGCTCTCTGGCCAAGCGTACTGCCAGTGGCTCTCCATATGTGGGAAATAAGGGGATTTTAGAACCCAAGTGCCATTGTGATCGGTGCAAAAGAGGAGTGTGTGCATGGACAGAAATTGCTTCCTATAAATATACCTCTAAAGCCTGTTGGCAGGAGTCTGCAGCGGAGCCAGCCTCCCAGCAGATAAAACTGAACCTCTGCTGCCTGGGGGATGCTCAGGCTGACTCCCATTTCACAGAGTGGGGTTTCGCCATTCTAACACCATCTACTTATTCGTAGACTTTACGGCCAGCAATGACTATCAGTACGCAAATGACACTGAGCTGAGGGGAGTGGCTGGAGGACAGGGAAAGGATACAGAGTGACTTAGATTAATTGGAGAATTGGGCCAAAAGAAATTTGATGAGATTCAACAAGGACAAGTTCAGAATCCAGCACTTAGGACAGAAGAATCCCAGGCACTGCTACAGGCTGGGGACCGACTGGCCAGGAAGCTGTTCCGCAGAAAAGGACCTGGGGATTATGGTGGATGGGAAGCTGAAACGAGCCAACAGTGTGCCCTTGTTTCCAATAAAGCTAATGGCATATTGGGCTGCGTCAGTAGGAGAGTTGCCAGCAGATCGAGTCGTGATAATTCCCCTCTATTCGACACTGGTGAGGCCACATCTGGAATACTGTTCCCAGTTTTGGGCCCCCGCGACAGAAAGAATGTGGACAAATCAGAGAGAATCCAAAGGACAGCAACAAAAATAATTAGGGGGTTGGGGCACATGACTTATGAGGAGAGGGTGAGGGAACTAGATTTGTTTAGTCTGCAGAAGAGAAGACTGAGGGGGAATTAATAGCAGCCTTTACCTACCTGAAAGAGGGCTCCAGGGAGGATGGAACTAGGTTGTTCTCAGTGGTGACAAGTTGCAGTGGGAGGTCGAGGTTGGATATTAGGAAAACTTTCTCACCAGGAGGGTGGTGAAGCCATGGACTGGGTTATCTAGGGAGATGGTGGCATCTCCATCCTTAGAGGTTCTTAAGGCCCAGCTTGACGGAGCCCTGATTTATTTGGGGTTGGACCTGCTTTGAGCAGGGTGTCCGACTAAATACCACCAGAGGTCCCTTCCTACCCTAATATTCTGTGATTCTTTGATACGGAGCTAGATGGAGCCAATAAGGCCATTCTTATGTGTGTGGAAATACAGTTTTTTTGTAAGCTATGTGGAGATGTATTTTGTATTGCTAAAGTAGTATTTATTCTATCATCTTTTACATTCCCATAAACACATAATGGGACATAGTTCATCAGTCTCACTGAATACATAATGAACATTGTAACAAGTTTATTGACTAGGAGATAAATAGGCGATTACTGGGACTCAGCGCTGATTAATAGGCTTGGCAAGCGATGTAGGTGAAGTGCCCATAATCTTTTGCAGAGATGCTGTAAATCACAGCCATGCGTGAGCAGCCTACTGCAACTGTAGCCAGCCAACACAAGCCCTGACTTGGGTGGAAGTGCAAGGCGATGGTGAGGCAGGGCTCCCTGCCGGGCGAGGGCTCAAAGGTTAGATAAAGACGACTTCATTGATGGTCCTGGTCTGTTCCAGGGCTCCTCAATGACATGGGCACAGGTTCAGCCATGCCTTCTTCCCACAGCTCAGCTGTCTGCCTCTCCAGACACTGCTTCCTTTCCCTGCTTCTGATCAGCAATCCATTTCCTCCCCAGGGGGCTGGCCGGCTCGGCTCCGGCTCCGGCTCTGGCTCTGGCTCTGGCTCCAGCTCCGGCTCCGGCTCCGGCTCCATACCTGACCTTACTCAGCTTCCTACAGTGTGTCAGCCAAGCCAGCCCCCCCGGCTGGGAATGTGACATGCTGTAAGGTTTACCTTGCCCATTGCGCTAGCTCACAGAGGTCTCCTCCAGGTGTCTGCACAGGTCCCAGAGGCAGCAGGGAGCCTATCCGTCCGGCCTCAGGGCCGTTCTCCTGCCACACTCTAATTGATCATGGCGACACATGGGACAATGGGCAGCACGGCCGGGAGTGGAATCGATCCACAGGTCTGGCCTGCCTGCGCCCAGCAGGAGAGGTGTCTCGCTCTGCCAATAGCTCTGCCCTCATGGAAAGCCGAGCACAGGGCAGATAATGCACCTTGGTCAGCTAAGGGCTGCCCCCTCACTGGTGCCTGATAGAGGAGGGCTTCCCAAGGTCCCAGCCTGGGTGGGGATAGCAGCCCTGGCCAGTCATTCTCCCATCACCCCAGAGGTCCCCGTGCGTCTCTCCCACTGCACCCTGCTCCTCAGATTTTTGGGGAGCACTTTCAAAGGCTGCTGCCAGCGATTTACATGTTCCACCTTCAGAACATCTTGGCACAATATCCTCCCACACAGCCAGCCCATTAGAGCACCACAGCTTGCCTCCACTGCCAGCTGCCACGTGGCCGGTGTCTGTGCTGAGGTCTGGGTCCTGTCACTGACCCCGATGGTGGATCTAGTCACCTCTTCTCTCACTGTCCTGAGTGCTTAGTAACAGCAGGAGCGGAGAAGGGGGGTCTGTCCTCAGCTCTCTGCTGTGCATGGCAGGTGGGTGCCTATTACTCATGTTTCCATCCCTCCGTGTCCCTGCAGTAGCCCTAGATCTGGTGTCATTTCTGTTCCCTGTGCAGCCCCAGCCCCTCGCGACAGGGTGGGTGCTCTATCACTGCAGTGGAACGAGAGCATTTCCCACCTTACACTATGGCCCAAACTTCCTCAGGGCAGTCAGCAACCCGTATAACCAGGGTGTGCGACCTGCCAGGACCCGTGAGCCCCACCCTGCCCTGAAACGCCATCTAGGGCTGGGCCCTGGGGGGCCCGCTGGTCTGCTCGGAACATGGCTCTATTGGTGAGGGGTACTAGGCTACTCAAACCAACACATGGGTAACTGAAAATCCCTGCAGGGTTGGGCTGCAGGCATCCCAGACAGATCCGAGCAGAGAAGGGGCCTCACTCCAGACGGCACGTCTGTCTTCAGCAGTAGGGCAGCAGGAGTCACTCAGCCCAGCCCCACCCAAGGTAAGTATAGCTCAATAACCCCCCAGGCATGCAGTGGGCCTAGCTCTGTACAGCACGGCATGGAGAACACGCCCGTTTGCACGTCCACTGCAGCGCTGCTCTGCTGTGCCGGCTGCCTCCCGCTCATTGCACCAGGCCCCCAAAGGCCCATAGCACAGACACGTGTGTCCATCCCCCTGGCATCTTCAGTGATTCCAGCCTGTAGAGAATGAAATTCTCACACCCGACTGCCAAATTGACATACTTCTGCACTCAGAACAGAAGGGCTTCTGGCTCCTGCCTGCACCTCTCCCTGTCTCCTTCCTACTCCTCTGCTCACTGGGCAGGAACTGTCCCCTCTTATATCCATCTGCCACTCCAGGCCTTCTCCAGGGAAGCCCTATCATATCTGCATCACTCACCCCAGGTCTCCACCCTCCTCAGCAGACCTTCTCTGACCAGACTCACCAAGGTTAAGGCCAGAGGGGACCGTTCTGAGAATGTGCATGACATGGGTCAGAAACCCTCTGGAAGGTCCCATTCCCCAGGAAGGTGTGATGCCTTTCTCTCAGCTATCTCTTCATAAAGTATTTGGGAAAAGCTCCTCAGCATGCCAGAAAGCATCTCTGATAATTATTAAAAGGAATAAGAGGGGGAAAAGCCAAATATTACTGAAAGGAGCAGGAAAAATCTAATGCACCACTTTCTAGAATCAAAGACAAGCAGGTAAAAGGAGTCTGGAGAGTTTGCATGTCTTTTCATAGACTATAAAGTGAAAGAACTTTTCTAATTAGCATAGGTTGTTTTTTTTAATTTCTTCAGGAGAAATTAAAGTACTGTGCACAAATCTTTTAAAAACATTACCCCATTATCAGGCATATATAGACTCCATTTCTAATGTAATTATTGCTGAGAAAAAGCTCCTGAACATGTTTATGAAATCAAAAATTCAGCTGAAACCTAGAAAAAACCCAGCTAATTTTAAATTGAACTGCAAACACCTGATCAACCTTTCTGTCATCAAGATCAGTGGATGTGTTGCTCTGTTTGATGTCTGGATAACATATTCTGCAATCACTGTAGCACCACTGTGGTACACAGGTGAGTCAATGCTGCTGTTGGTAGGTCAGACAACTTGCTTTTCTGCCTCTCGCTGTTCTGGAAGACACACCAAAGCAGGTCGGTGAGAGCAAATTTCAGCTTTGGCAGGAAGGCAAAGGTGACCGCAAAGACGGGCCCTCGGACTACTGGCTGGGTTGAAACGCTGATGTATTCCCTGCCTCCGAAGGAGCATTCCTGGGAGCAGAGCTCATTCAGTGAGTGGAAGCGCAGCCCACGCTGGCTCCAGATAAATGAGCGCACTCTGTTATCGGCGTGTTCCTGTCAGGCGGAGGGAGCTCTGTTGAGCCTTACGAAGGGCTGGGGCTTGAGCGCAGCAGACAAATTGCTGGTTTTCTTTATCAGCTGGATGTTTGTTTTTGTGCTGATGCCATTGTTCAGAGCAAGCCGCAGTGACAGCCCAATGGAGGGAGAGTAAATGCCATGTCCTTTAGTCCCTGCCGTTGCAGGGAAGCAGTGCAGGATCGCGAGGCCCCAGGGATGCTCCCTGGCCGGTGAGCGCTGCAGTATGCAGCCCCCCTGTCAACTGGTAAAAGGGAAGGGGGATGCCCTGCCTCTTCCCCACCCCTTCTTTAGTTTCCACTTGGAAGGAAACCCTGCGCCCTCCGGACATCACCCGGGCAGAGGTGGAGGCTGGATTGTGCCAGGCCTGGCTTGAGTTCAGGGTAATATGCAGGGAGCAGGTACGGCCACACACCCCCACGCGGGCTGTGCTGGGAGCTGTCCGTGGCACCCTAATGATTAGGGTGACATTCACCCACCCCCTTGCCCTCTGTGCAACCGGGCAGCCCTGAGAACGAGGGGCGCCCTGTACCAAGAGTGAGTCTTTGAAACTGAGCTCTCCAGTGCTCTTCTTGGGACCCTGCAGCCTGGGCACGAAACCCAGCCCTGGACTGTCCCGTGTGTTCAGCAAGTAAGCTCTGCTCTGTGGGTGGGCACAGAGCTGCCAGAATTGTTTCCCTCACAGCCCTTGCCGAGGGGCTGGCCACATCCTGGCCTCTGCCCTTCGCAGCCCTTTGTGGACCCGCATCTCAGTCTCCGTCCCAGGCCTCCAGTCATGAGAAGAGCACTGTGAAAATACGAGCTACAGCCCACGGATTGCACAGTCTGAGAGCTGCTTCTCTGGGCTGCTTCTGAGCAAATTACTCCCAGCTCCTGGGCTCTGCTCTTCTGGAAGGGACTGGGAGCGCCGGGCCTTGACCCTCCACTCTGCCGCCCCACAGACTGCATGGAAACAAAGTGCTTTCTGCCAACAGGAAAGCAGCAAAGCACCCTGGAGAATTGTTACAGAACCACTGTGGGTTTCAGGCAGGCACAGACTCTCGAGAACGGGGTGCCAAAGGCACAGGAGCTGGGCATGGCACAGAGGTGCTGGGGCTGCGTCGAGGAATAAAGATGCTCCCTTCCCAAGCAGTGTGTAGTCTAGGGCTCAGATCCTGCATAGGGTGCTGCAGAAGCAGAACCTCACGCTCCCTTCTCCAGGACCCAGGGGACACACAGCCCAAGAAGGCCCAGGGAGAGAAGGCCAGGCCACAAGGAGATGAGGAAGCAAAAGGGCTGAACGGTAAGGTCTGGACTCAGACTGGATGGGGAAAGGAACTCCATTTCCTGGCTTGGTTCTGAGTCAGAATGGAAACCAAATATTGCAGAATTCTCCATGAAAGAGAAGGAGCCTGGCCCTGGGCCCTCAGCCTCGCCAGCTGCTGGGAACCACAGACCGTGCAAGGCCCAGGGCACCTGATGCTGAAGTATTCAGTCTAGGCAGCTACTCCAGGGCCACAGACCCTGCAAGTCCTAGCCCCCTCGGGAGCTCACCCAGCTCTGGCAAGCGCACTGGTCGGGAACCAGGCAGACTTCTGTGGATGTTCACCAGCCCCAAACTCTCTCCACAAAGCGCTGTGATTTTACCAAATCTGCAAATTCTGATGAAAACCGGTTTGCAGCCAGTTCCAGCCCTGCGTTCCTTTCTTTCTGCATCACTCCTTGTCTGGCTCATTACGTGGTGATCTGGGGAGAGTTTGGACATCCATGTGAGAGACAGTAGAAAGACACGGGTCTGGAGCCATGGATGGGTGAGGGAAAGGGAGCTCGCTGGCTCCTTATGCCGATATTCCCACTTGTGCCGACAGAGCCCGGGGTGTGTACAGTGAGGTCAGACTGCCGTGGGAGAATTAAACCTTGGCAAAAGACCAGGAGTGAGGCAAGGTGCGGGTCAGGAGAACTCAAACTCCTTCTTTGTGATGCGGGAGGGGCTGGGTACATTCGCCATAGGGTTTGGAGCCAGGAAATGCTGGGAGTCTGAGTTCACAGAAGCAGCTTCCCAGGGCCCCTCTGGAGCTGTGGAAGGAGGAGCAGACAGACCCAGGCCAGGGACGGAAAAGAGCTGCTAATCATAGGACTGGCACTGGGGTCTGGGAATTTCTGCTTTTTATTCCTGAGGAGAGAGTGAACAAGACAGATTTATTTGTTTCAGCCTAAAACAAGGGAGGTTAGGGATGTTTTTCCAGCTGCCACAGATCTGCCACTTTGGCAGTGGGGCCAATGGGAACTGTTCTACTCCAGGGCTGCCGGAGAACTTGTCCTGTGGCCTCTAGTGACAGGTCACTTGGACACACACCAGTGCAGTTGGTTCAGGAAAAGTCTCCCTGGCTGTGTCACCAGCCTGATATTGTGAGGACAGTGGCAGACAACAGCCTGATATTCTATTACCCAGGACGGGTCTAACGACAGACTGCCGGCAGGTCCATTACTGGTCCTGTGGAGAAGAGAAATGCAGAAACGTGGCAAGAGAATTTCTGAGCACCAAGGTCCTGGCTGTGTTTAGGGGTCAGTGAGTGAATGAAATAAGTGGGCCTTCCCGTCTGGCACCGCTCCCGTGATGTGCTAGGAATGAGCAAGGAAGAGTATGAAATACATGAGATTTTGGAGAGGTGTTCCAGAGTACGTGCAGGGCAGGTGTGCGGGACGTGCTTGTTAGTGCAATGGCTTGCCCAGCTGGCACTGAACGCTGAAAGCCATGCTTTCTAATCGGCTCAGGATGTCCTGTGGCACGTGAGGAAGTTAGGTGAGGATGAAGACTGGTTCTTTGCTCTCCTCTGGCAGCTGCACATCTCCTAAACTTGCCCAAGTTCACAGCGCCTGCCCAAAAGGCTTTGTTTGAGGAAGCCTGGGTAGGGGAAGACCCAGGAGAAGTAGCCATTCCATTCACCCCCATGTACCAGAGAGAGCGGCTCTCAAGGCCAGCACGGTGTGGTCTAGTGGGGAGGGATCTTCAGGTTGCACGCATGTCTGGAGAAGATACTGAGGCTGGTTCAGAGGGACCAATGACTCTCTCAGACTGTGCACCATCAGGCTGTCTATCTTCGAACTGACCTGCTGC
The DNA here is from genome assembly GCA_007922175.1 of Pelusios castaneus. Taxonomy (NCBI): domain Eukaryota; kingdom Metazoa; phylum Chordata; order Testudines; family Pelomedusidae; genus Pelusios; species Pelusios castaneus. Next base: position 825,479 of record ML686132.1, read on the forward strand.
TGCCTCCTGACTTGGATTGGGAAAATGGTGGGTTCTGTGGGCCGTTCCAGGGAAGACACGTGTGCTGTGCTCTTACCCACAGATTCTGCTGTTTCCTTCCTTTTGAAATATTTGTAGTTCCTCCTGAAAGGACCTGCCAGCTCTTTGGTGTGGGGGGACCAGACTAGCTCTGAATCACTCTTCCATACCCTCCCTCATTTCTCTTCACTGGGATTGTATTCAGAAGGCAAGAAGTATTCACAGCTGCTTCCCTTTCTCCCCGCACCATACAGCAGTGATGGCCATAGCATTTGTCTCTCTGAGGAAAGTTTAATCCAAGGGATCACTTTAATTATATTTTCAGAATTGCGCTGCCTCACAGAGATGCCTGCAGCCTCTTTATGTCATAGAATCATAGAATAATAGGGATGGAAGGGACCTCACGAGGTCAACTAGACCACCCCCCGGCTAAAAAGCAGGACCACTCCCCCTAAATTACCCCAGCCAGGGTCTTGTCTAACTGAGCCTTAAAAATCTCCAAAGATGGAGATTCCACCACCTCCCTAGATAGCCCATTCCAATGCTTCACCACCCTCCTAGTGAGAAAGTTTTTCCTAATATCCAACCTTGACCTCCCCAGCTGTAATTTGAAACCATTGCTCCTTGTTCTGTCCTCTGTTACCCTCAAGAACAGCCTAGCTCCCTCCTCTTTGGAGCAACCCTTCAAGTAGTTGAAGGTTGATATCAAATCTCCCCTCAGTCTTCTCTTCTGTAGACTAAATAAGCCTCGTTCCTTCAGTCTCTCCTCATAAGTCATGTGCCCCAGCCCCCCTAATCATTTTTGTTGCCCTCCGCTGGACTCTTTCTAATTTGTCCACATCCTTTCTGTAGTGGGGAGCCCCAAACTGGACACAGTATTCCAGATGCGGCCTGACCAGTGTCGAATAGAGGGGAATTATCATATCCCTCGATCTGCTGGCAATACTCAAGGAGCTGCTCTTAGCAGCTGCATTCACAGGCCTTGCTTACACAGGGCTTCTTGCCTGCTGGTTCCCAAACCTTCTGGCATCTCCCATGGCTTCTGCCCCAGTGTTCAGCGCTGACCCTAAGCCAGAGCTCCTGCATCCTCATTAGGAACCAGCAGGCTGCTCATGTCAGATCTCAATGGGTTTGGATGGTGGTGAGCTCTCAGAGCTTGGCACCAGGTAACTGACCTGCAGAATGTTTCCAAATAGCCTGGCTCAAAGGAGCATTGTGCCCTCCAGGAACACAGAGCAGGGACCTGAGGGAAATGGAGAGAAGAAATTCCCAGCAGGGAAAAGAGAAAGAAGCACAGAGGAGTTCTTCTATTCTCTGGTCCTCTCGTTCCTGGATGCAGGTTCCCCTCTCTCTGCAGAACTGAGGCTGCCCACACCAGCAGGGCAGAGTGGCGAGTGCTGCCCATGCTGGGGTTGGGTGCTGTTGGCACAGGAACCGTTCCTAGGAAGAACATGTGTCTGCCAGAGAGGCCCAAGGAGGCCACGCCAACCACTGGCCTGACCACAGACCACAGTAGGGGGAGCTGACATGGCAGATCTGCCAGACAGGCAAAAGGAGAAAGAGAAGGGGAAGGAAAACGACCCAGCAGAGGAAAGGTGAGAGCAGGAACCAAGTCTCACACCCAACATGTGCAGGCTTTAGCTGAAGCTGATGGAGGTGGTGCTGCTCTGTGCATCATCTCTGGGTTGGCCTCGGGAAGATGTGCTTCAGGGTCAGGAAGCCGCCAGCCCCTTAGCCTCGCTCTTTTGACTTGTGCCAGTCTCTTTGTCTCCAACTTTTGCTGACTGTGAATAACCATTTCCTCGAACGGGCCAAGTTGGACGGACCTTGCTTTGAGTGTCTTGCACTGCAGGCCCTTGCTCAGCCATAGCTCCTAGTGGAGTGGGGCAAGCAGCTTCTCCAGTGAAAGATCTGCTCCCAGATTTGTGGGGAGATTTGCTGGCCTCTGCTGTGCTGGAGGAGAGAGTGAAAGATCACAACGGACCCTTCCGGTGCTAGAAACTCTACATCTATGAAGCCTGGTGCTGGACCAAGACATTTGTTTCCTTAACTGACACCACAGCAACCTGCTGCTGTACAGGGAGAGGAAATGCCAACCTGGCAATAGCTGTTTGCCCCACCCCACTGCTTCTCCCTAGGAACGTGTTAGCAATTCTGAATGTGTATTCACACGTGAGCAACTCGATATGTAGGAGATACATTTTTAAACCAAAAACCAATAGCAACACAGAGCCATTCTGGCAGTTCTCTGATCCTGCAAACCATATTGCCCCTTATCCTGAATATTTCAAAATTTCGAGACTTTAAATTCCCAATTCAAATAGCCTCTTGCATAAATGAAAGCAGATCAGGATCAGGATAGAAATAAACTCCCCTTCATTGTTATGTTTAACTCTCTTGGCTTTGCATTCTTAAAGAAGGACTCTGCTTCTGGGTAATAAAATGGGACTTCCTCAGTGAACAAGTAAAGAGGTAGGAGTGTTTTCTGTTGTGAAGTCTTATGTCCAGCAGAAACTGCTCTTAAGTGTGTATCGTTTGAAAATGGGTTGTCTGGATTATTAATTAGCAGACAAGCAATCAGTCCTGTAACTGGGTGTCACACATGCAAAGCTCTGGCCATTTTGCTAGGAAGCCAGCACTAACTAAACATGCAGACAGCGTGTCAGAATACTCCCTTGCTCACAACATTTTAATTAAAGGGAGTTCAGTGAAGAAATTTCATTTTCACAGGTGCCAGTCATCTATGAAATCCCAGCTTGTGCTGAGTGCAAATCATTATAAAGCATCTATGCAGGGGAAAGGTGCAGGAAAGTACAGAGGAGTTCTCTGAGGGGCTGAGGAAAAGAAGGTTTAGTCCCTTCCCCCCTGGTTTGTGTGTACTTTGCTTCCCTAACGTTGTTTTGAGAGGAAAAGAACAGATTGCAGATTCATGCAAAATGCAGCAGGCACGAAGAGCTCTGCAGCTGAGCAGACAAAGGTCTAGCAAGGTTCAATGGCAGAATTTCAAGCCAGGAAAATTCAGGCCAGAAAAGAGGAACAAATTGTTAAGAGTGAGGGAAATTAACCATTGGAACAACTTACTAAGGGTTCTGCTGGATTCCACATCACTGGAAAAACCTTTTAAACAAACGGTGGGCATTTTTCTAGAGGCTATGCTCTTCTTTAGGCAGGAATCAGTTCATGGGAGTTGTGTGTTTATACTTGAGGTCAGACAAGATGATCTCAAGGGTCCCTTCTGGCCTGGGAATCTCTGCTGCAGATGAGATTTTATTTCCCCTACTGCGTGCTATGAAATTCCAGCCAAGATAAAACATCGCGGATTCTGAGAGAAAGGGGTTTTGAATCAGACAGGTGACCCAAACTAATTATCCTTGGGGTGGGTGGTAATCCAAGTTTGCTGACATGCTACCAAATGACTGAGGTCTCCAGGTGACTGTGCTGAGCTCTGACTTTGGCTCCCTCAAATGAGCTTTAATTCTCTTCTGTGTGTCACTGTCTGCTTGGGGGGACGGGAGAGCGCTGACAAGTGCATTTGTTCCTGGGGGGCCAGAAGGGCCTTGAAACAGTTGACAGTGGGCCAGTTACAGAGCTCCAGGGGGATGAAGCGTTTGATGAGTACAATGGGTAGAGAAGAAAGCAAGGGGAACTTGTATGGAAACTTCCTGGTGCTGAAAGGGGGGTACAGACACCCCACCTTGAAATGCTAAGCAAAAAATAGTAGGAAGCCCCATGGGGATTAGTTTGAATAGTGGGCCTTTCGGCTTTCTGGCTATTTGAACTTCCCTGTAAAATTAAATTGTCAATTGCATCCCTGCATAGAGTTGTAGAGGGTGTGTCGGGACTGACCACAGTTTTGATGAATTCCTATCAGTTTTGGAATAACATCTGTGGAATTGCACTCTGCAGCTGTTGAACCTTCTTGATTCAGCTCGGTGACAGTCTCTCAGATATTCCAGGGCTGAGAAAAAAGAACATTCACATGGTTCCCATACGTCCCACCAGGTGAGGGGCCCATCCCTGGACAGATCCTGGGGGCTATGGCCAAAGCAGTCTGGGGACAAGCTGGGTCATGCAGAGCTTGCACCTGGGAGACAGCCCCTGGGTGCTACAGGTTTCATTATCCCCAAACCTTCCTCTGGCTCCTCCTCAGTCCTGGGTGAGCTCTGGGCAGGGGGTGCCCCACCACGGCCGAGGCCACAGCTGGAAACCCTGAGCAGCTACAGCTGGGATCTCTGCAGGGCAGGCAGGGGGTCAGCCAGGGCCAGCACCCACCGGACCCGAGCAGTGCAGGGGAGACCCTCCCACCTCAGGGAGAGTGGGACCCACGCAGTGTCTCCACAGCTCATCTGTGGCCTTCCCAGGCAGAGACCCCAGCTGGGCAGGTTACTAGCAGCCAATGCAGGAACTCTGGCGTCCAGAGAACAGCCTGCAGGTTTGATGGGGCTTGGCTTTCTCTGCCCTCTTACCCCGCCCCGTCCTGCCCCTTTCTGCCCCCTCCTGCCACGCCCTGCCCCTCCTACCCTTCCTCTACACCTGCCCCTCTTACCCCGTCTTGCCTCGCTCTGCCCTTCCTGCCCTCAGTGTCTCCTCCCCCTGCTCTTTTCTTTCACTAAACCCCTCCTGCCTCGCCCCCCCCCCCCCCCCCCCCCCAAATCCTGGCACTGACATCCTCTCTGCCATCCTCTCTGCTCTGGCTTCTGCCCCTGCTCCACCCTGCGTCTCTGCTCATCAGAGCAATGGGTTTCTGGGGCAGGAACTGTCTGTTGCTCTGCGTTTGTGCAGCACCTAGCGCACAGGCTGGTGGGTAGGCATACTGCCAGAAAGACACCTCCTAGCACATGGTTATATGGGCCTGGGGTGTGAGGCCCAGCTTCCCCCATTGTGGCGCAGGATGGAAAAGGCAGTGTAGCCCTATGGGTCATTGACATGGTCCGTTGCAGGGAGAGTGACGGCCTGAATTCTGCATCGAGAGGCCAGGAACTGCAGCTCTATTTGTGCCAGAAAGTACCGTGTGTGGGAGCTGTCGCTGTTAGCGCCCAGGGGCCGGGGAAGCTCCCAGTGATGGGTCAGGTGAAACAAACTTAGTTATCTGGATTAGTTTTATGCATCCAGAAATGTTCCAGGTGCTGAACAGATTCAGTACAAAATACTCCTCTCTGCCCATCGGCTCCCAGTCCGAGTGCAGGGGGCCCAACAAGCGGAGAAGGCAGGGAAGTGCCCCAGGATGCTGTACTGCTCAGCTGTAGATGCACGTTTCCAGGTGTTTTTGTAATGTGTCCTGCCCACCTGGTGCCTGTCCCAAAGGGGAAGCTGCCTGGCCTCGTGTACCAGCAGCACAGCAGAAATGAGCTATTGAGCAGCTTCTCTTTCCCGGCACAGACCTGCTCTGAAGGAACCTCTTGTGAACACCAGGGTGGGCGCAGGAGTGGATGCAAACGCTCACTGGCCTGCGCCCAGCACTTTGGGACATGGATGCTTTTTCTCTTCTCTTTTTCTCATGTGACTGGTTTGGGGGCTTTGTAGGAAACCTAACAGAAAATATTAATGAGACTCGCTGCCCCAAGTCCTGCGACACTTGAGGGGGCTGGCTCTTGCCATGTGGCTCTGGGTACTATGGGACCAGCGGGGCACATTTCAGGCAGGAACAATGTCCACAGTGAGTGGAACGACTTCTAAGTGGCTGAGGAACACTCCGTGGTGTCTGAATCACCGTCCCTCATCCACTGATGGACAGTCCCATGAGAAAGTGCAGGGCCCACCACAGCGTGCCTGTGTTACAAAGAAAGTCACGATCGCTGTCATGAATGTGCGGGGCCCAGCGTCCTCCTCTCTGCTGCGGTCGAGTGCGGGAGACGAGCCCTGCTCCGTCTGTTTCTCCACAGGTCTGTTACGGGCACTCCACACTCCAAACACTGGTTCTTCCCACTCCACATACGCTGATCCTGGGGGAAGATCAGCCTAGCTGCTGTCCCATGCTCTGCACAGGGCTGGGAACCAAACTCCTGCAGTCCTGTGCTGAGTTCTCACTCCTCTGTGCCACTACACTGAGGGAGTCCAAACCTCTCCTAGGAAATTAGAGAGATTAATTAGATTCTTGCTGCCTTTAGACATGCAGGAGAGACTTCCGCACAGTAATCCCAGGGCAGAGCTTGGCCTCCAGACTCGATCTTTCTATTTCTAGACTTTCTCCCTTATTCGTACACGTTCTTCACTTTCCCAGCCTGTCTCATCTGCCTGATTTTCTCTCTAGGGGAGGACGGGCCAGCTGCAAATGTGTGAGTCAGTGCTTCCCACAACAGCTGTCCCAATGCATCTCTGCCATGAGCTGCAGCGTCTGCCAGCGCAATCCGTGGCCATTCAGGAGTGCTCAGTTTCACGCCAGCCAAATAGATGCCTGTCTCTTGGCACATGACTTCCACTGAAATCAATGGAGCTGATCGCCCCATTTGATTAAAAAGCGAAGCCACTGCATGTTTTTCATCCTGTCTTTACGTATGGAAAGGGGGGGTAACCATTCCCGTGCGATTAAATAATAGCAAGGCAGGTGCAGTACTGATCTTTCCATTCAATCAGAGCACTAGATCTACCGAGCTTATTAAAAACAGTTCTTTTAAGGAACCCTTTCGTTATTGCTTTCAAGCAGGTTTTGCTATTTTGTAGCGAAGGATGGCGAGATATAGTGGCGTCTAAGTTATATATCACACTATGGTAGCTCCAGGTGGCTGCTGGCTTTTGACGGCACCCACAGATGTGGTCTCTACTGTTATCGATAATCAATGAAACAAGCGATAAATAGGGCTGTGAAACTTTTGGAGGCAGCTTCATTTTGCTAGTGTTTGTTTTCCCGAGTGGAGTGATCTTTCTTTTCAATTTTTTCCATGAGGTTTTTAATTAGTCTTTGTTTTTAATAATCCATTTTCAAATGGTTTTGATTCCTCCAAACCCACTGTAATTTGCAGAGTGAAAATTCACAGGAGGGTGAATGGAAAGCAAAAACCTATAATCAGATTGAGAATGGGAAGCAAAAAGAGATTTGAGGAAATTTGAGGAATGAATGGAATTTGGAGAAAATGTGCCTGTTTTGAAAACAGGCATTTCATCACTTTTTGGAATGAAGAGCTTTGCTCTCCCCCCACCCCCACCCCAGGCCCTGCCTGCTTCCACCACAATGGGAGCAAGAGCCAGGCCTGGAGGGTGGGGCCAGCAGGGGAACACATTGGGAACCCGGGGGAGAGTGAGTGAGGCTGGTAGGGGCACAGGGATATGGATGGGGAGTTAGGGGAGGCAGTCGGTGACTGGCTGGACATGGAGACTGCGGCTGGTGAGGAGTGGGAATGGCAGTCAGGGGCCTGGGGGGGGCTGGGCACTGGGGATTGTAGTGGGGTGTTTGTCTCTCTTGCAGCCTGGCAAAGAGCTGCACTGCTCTGCCCTGAGAACCCAGCAGGATGACCCTGGCCAGCTGATTGCAGACAGAACCCAGGGCAGGATCTGGTTCATTAGCTCCCTGTACAGAGCCAGACTTCCTTAGTTTCACAGCCACACCCAATCTGGGTCCATGCGAGAGTCCTGGTCGATCTTCTTCCAGTCTGGGAGTCCCCAGCCTTGCACCCAGAGCTGGGGTGTCCTTCAGCTAGTCCCTGTTTCCCCTTACACCTGGGGCCCCACCGTTCCTCATGGAGCTGGACAGTTGGGTAGTGAGTGTTAGACTATAGACAATTAGGCCAGCCTATAATGCCTGTGATTTTCTTTAAATATGGTGTATCACTAGCTAGCTACAAATCAAAGAATCACCTTGACTGGCTGAGGCCTTGTACTTGAGCTAAGCAAAGACAAAAAGCGCCAGAGGCAGCCATAGACCGGGAACCATGCAGTCACATCCACACATGCCAAGCACAGTAAGTCAGAAGGAGCCAACGCCTGAAGAGCATCACACCTGTGACAAAACTTACATTTTGTATTGTTTGGTCATACTGGTATCTATTGCTCTGATGACTTCTGTCTGCATCCTGAATTGTTTCTGTCTGTCTTATAGTTAGTTGTAATCAGTTAAGGTGGTGGGGTATGATTGGGTGGAGGAATATGTTACAATATGGTCAGATGGGTGATAGAATTACCTGGTAATACTTGTAAAAAAGGTGATTGGTTAAAAATACACTATAAAACCTGAGGTCCAACAGGAAGTAAGAGGAAGAAAAAGGGAATCACTGGTGTAAAGGCTGGAAAAGGCTTGTCAACCCCAATAAACCTATTGTATTACCTGCTACTGGACTTTGGGCTTCTACCTCTGTTAGCAAATAAGAACAGCAGGAGGTGGGATCTCTAACAGTGAGCAACACTCTCATTAAGTCAGGAGCTCCCTTCCTGGGCATTGGTTGCATGTTAACTCAGTTCCTGGTATCCATCCTGGCCCTCACAGGCCAGGAGGACGTAACAGATCAGCTCTCTTCTGCTGAGAGGAGGAAGGAGGCAGTATATCTATCTTTATATCTAGCTCCCTTCCCATGGATCATCCCTATTGGCTGGGAGAAGGGAGCTTTGTCCTGCCCAAGCTTCAAATTGTATGGTTCCTTAAAAAAATAGTAATATTTCCTCCCAAACACTGCTTATTTCTTCAGTTGCTTCTCCACCAATCTCTCCTATTTTGAATGTCCTTCCATCTATAAAACCTGCCCAAATCTTAAGAGCAATGCAATAGGACAGGGGGCTGACCCCTAAACCTACTGCCCTTTAGGGGCGAGATTATCCCATCACATAAGGACTGAGTTAGGTTGAGTGGGGACTGGCTGGAAAATGAGACAGAAACTTATAACCAGTAGGGCAGAAGGGGAATGGAATACGGATCTGGTGGACCGGAGTGTGGGGAAGAACTGAGGCTGGCTGGGAAACGGAGCTGTGGGGGCACTAAGATTGGATGAGGAGCTGGGGAGGAAATGGGTTAACAGGCTAGGAATTCTGTGCGGTGTTTGGACACTGTATGGTCCAGCACTGTTGTCTAAGATTCTTCCTACTGGTTCTCCTTTTAAAGGTCTAATAACACCAAATTGTCAATTAACTTCTTCCGTCAGTTTCATTTCACCCACCATGGCAACCACTCTGCAGCTGAGGAGGCACTCAGCCTCCCATCCACTAATCCCTGACACATTGCAATGGAAGCTTTTGTCTTTGCCTGTTCTGTGGGAGATTGTCCAATGTCCTGGGCCATTTAGGGCACTCTCTGCTGGTTTCAGCTTTGGAAGGGATGGAAGGTCATGACAGGTCCCTTCTGCTATGACTAATAGCTCTGTACTCAAGTCTGTTTTAAAATTAAATCTCCCCAGTGTCGCCCTCCAGCCTGGCTCTGTATCATTACACGTCCATTATCCCGGTAAACATGGCTCGGGACTCTCAGAGGCCACTCCCCACACTGCCTTTGGGTGGGAAACAGCTGCAAACCTCCACTTTGGGCAGGGATGGTACTGCCCGGATACAGGAGGCAAATGACTTGAAGAGACTGATTTGTCCCGGCTCTAGTCCAGAACTGTTAGATTTTGCCCAGGTTTACCCACATTGCCCTTGAAGATTTGCACAATTGTTCTGGCAGCTGCGCTCCATCTTCCATTATTGACTAGCTTTCCTTTTTGGGAGGCCACCACCCTCCATTTTACTCTTTGTCATCTCCAATTGTCTTGCCATTTTTATTGCTGAGGGAAGGGTTAAATCTCTCTTCCTTTACAGTTTCCCTGACAGTCCATTGTCAAAATACCCCTTGCTGCTCCGGCTCTAAAGTCTTCATATCACAGCTTTCTCCCAAGAAATTCCAGAGACTCCCCAGGGGTTGCACTTGCCCGCAGACACACATGACGCTGAAGTAAACCATGCTTGCTACGTGTAGCCAGCCCACAGCGTCATTGTTCCTGCGGCTCTCCTCTGCAAGGGCAGCATTTGAAAGATGTCTTCAGCTTCCCTGCCCTGCCCAGCCTAGGCCAGTGAACATCCCTGCAGCCCCCAGTCTCCTCAATGCAAGATTGTGAAAAGCACACCAGGAAGTCCGGCTGGCTCAGATTCTGCAGATTTCTTTCTAACACCATGTGGGGGCCACTGACACAGAGACGGAGACACAAAAGGCTTCAGCTTGATTGTAAAGATAGTGCCGACGGTCTCCGGCAGTGGATTCTGCACACAGCTCGGCCTAAGGGCTAAAGATTGTCACACAGCTGTGGTGGTGTGTGCTTCCTGCTGGGGGCCTTGGAAGGGCTGAATGGCCCAATCAGTTATCAGGCTGCAGTCTGGGAGAGTGAGACCTGGGAGGAAAGCCCTGGTTAGGGGAGACACCTGTGTGGGTGCAGGCAGGTAGTTTGCATTTCCTCTGGGGGTCTATAGAGACAAGTAGTTTATGGTTATTCTTAGGGTGAGAGACTGGCAAACCGGGGCGGGTGGGGCAGGCCAGGCAGTGAAGCAGCTGCTCAGGGAAAGGCAGTAAGTTGTAGGAAGAATTTACACCTTGGCTGCAGTTTAGGGAGTCCCTGAGCTGGAATGGAAGGCCAGCCTGGGACTTTGATACACTTTTCTCCCTCCCCCTGGAAGGGGACTGAGTGAGGCAGCTGAGTCACCGAGGTGCACTCTCTGGACGCGTGTTGGCCAGACAGAGCTAATCGCCAGGAGGAGGAACCATCCTGCGGTGAGTTGAGCATCTGTCACTGTAGGTTATGTTTTCCATGGCAGTTCTGGGGAAGGCTGCTCTCAGCTTGGGGGAAACATTGAGATGGTGACAGGGGAGCAGACACATGATGTGAACTAATGACTTTAATAGCATTGTCTGGAAAACGTACCGATCACTTCCTGAGCTTAACAATGCAATTCCGTCTAGAATGCTAATGTACGTGCTGGCTCCAATTAATAGTGCACTACGGTAGTAGCTACGTGCTCTAGAGAAGTTTCTATACTGACTTTATGCTCTGTGTTATGTTTATGTTATGCTTATGTTCTTATGTTCTTATGTTCTTATGCAGTCTATAAAGTGCATCTTTCTCACGCCTCACCGTAGAGACCAGTGTAAATGTGCTCCCAGTGCAAAGTGAAAGGTTCTTTTATTGGTGCGACGTAGTGGTTACCAGATGTTGCTCAGTCAGAACAGCGGCTGGTACCAAGATTTCATGGCCAGGCAGCCTGTGACTCCTGAGGCCTGTCTCCTCAAAGGGGTTTCGGCTTGTCTCAGGCAGCGCTGAGGTGCCTCTGTCTTCATGCAATCCCCAGCTATCACAGAAAGGGATCCGCAGAGGCCACCAGCTAAGCGAGAATTAAACGTGGGGGAGGGACACTTAGTGGCTAACCTAGTACTCCTGGCTGAGGGGGCAGAGAGGGGAACCTGTCTTGGCTTGCGATCCTCTGCTGGAGGTAAGCCCCTGAGCCAGGTCAGCCATCCAAGCAGCCCTTCCCCTACAAGTGAAATAGTCTCTCTCTGTCTCCTGCTCAGGCTTGCTCTGCTGCCCCGTGTCCTGAAATGTCTCTGGTGTGGTTCTGTCCTACCTGCCCCCTACGGATGGCCTGTCTCTGACCTTCCTGCTGCAGGACCTGAGAGATGCCTGGGCTGGGTGCATTCAGAGCTTGTCTGCAGCATCAGGACCCACTGGTGAGATAGGCGATGGTTTGTGGCTCGTGCTCCAAGGCCTCTGGGGCTTCGGTGTGCAGCAGGAACCAAGCCACTCTCTGGCGTGGCCTCAGGGCCCGTGGAGCTCTGTGACCACTCACTGTCCGCAACTGGGCATTGGAGGGTTGGGCCGCAGGTTTGAGAACGTTGGTTGTGCCGAAACGATGGACTGGGCTCCTGGTGAGGCAGACAAATAAATTCTTGCATGGATTGGGCCCATGATCCTCCTTCCTACCATGGTCACATGGCAGCTCAGCAGCCTCCTTAGCCCGGGCTGCAGGAATGCAAAGTAGTTATGTGACCTGTGGTTGGGGGGATGTGTGCACCACAAAATACCTTCTGGGTGATTTCAGGCCCAGGCCTGGGCTGTGGCTATCACAGGCAAATGGTGGAGTCCCAGGGGAGCCTTGCAGAGAGGCAGAATGTGTCCACAGGCAGCACGTTTCAGGCCACAGGCCCTCGCTCCTAGCGTGTTTAAAGGGATTGGGGGATGTTTACTGAAATAACCAAAAAGAATGGAAATTCTGCCTCGGCTGTGGCCTGTGAGGAGAGGGCAGTTTGTCCTGCCCAGCTGACTCAGGTTTTGAACTTGGAGAGAGAAACTCTAAACATAGTCTATGTCAACTCCGTTAACATGAGGTAATCACAAGCTGTGGGCAGTTTGAATGAAAGCAGCCCCTGGGGTAACCCTTCTCTTGTCCCTTCTATTAGCTGCTTCTCCAGGGACCATTCTTGCACTGAAGTCCTCTAGGCTTGTCTGGAATTTCATGTCCTGCTGGATGACTCTTGGCCAACCTGGTTAATCATTTCCTCTGACTTCATGTGAGCAGGAGTAATTTGATGCTCCCTTGACTCTTTGACGCTCCCTTGACTCCATCTGTGTTTCCTGTTAAGACACCTGCTACTGGTGAAAGATTACAGTCGCTGTAGGCAGCCTCATGCTCATTAACAAGCCCCTTGAAAATAATATGCTCTTTAGCCATCAAAACTGTTAACACGGGCTTCGCTTTCCTTGGGGCATTTATATTTCGCCAATCAAGAGACTAACGTTCTCCAGTTTACTGAAGCTTGTAAACCTGAACTGAGCTTTGCAGTAACTGGAGTGCTGTGTGCGTTTCATTCAGGACCTAGGCAGTTTGATATTTCAGTGTACACATTCGAGGTATGTCTGTTTCCTCTGCACTACGACTGAACTGCAAAGACAGAAGGCTGTGGTCTGTAACCGAAGATCTGGGGTGCATTCCTACCACTGATCTGGAAGACTTTCTATTGCATCTCAAGTTCCCGTCACCAGCCATAACTAGCCTTCGCTTCTCAATGCTGACAACTGATATACGGCCTCTTTTTTGCCATTGCTCTTTCCCAGCCTTCTGGGTTTCCATCCTTGTGTTTGACTTTACAAGTGCAAGTGTCCACTTTAAATATGCATGCAGGGTATTGTCCACCCATTGGCATTCACAAAGATTTTTCTACACACATCAACTGTCTTTCTGTAAAATGTGGCCTGCTGTAATTGTCGGATAGCTGCTGCTCTGCAGTGGGAGCTGATGTACAGATCACAGACATGCTGAGGCTGCTTTATTGTGATTTCACACACGTGGAAGAAAGTGGTGATATTGCTGTCCCCCAGCTCTGCAGCAGAGTTGGAAAATCAAACAGTGCATCTGGCATTATCTGTGAGAGCATGAATTAGACAGATATTGGGCATTACTAATTCACACTTTTCTTTTGCTTGGTTTTGATGTGCACTTTGCCTAGTAAAAATGTGGATTAATTATTAATTCATATTTCAACGTTCATTCTTCCTTAATGAGCATTTGGGTTGGGGGAAGCTTTCAGAGATGTCCCTGGATACTCTGATTATTCACAGTGCGGGGAAACCATTATATAGATCTGGGCTCTAATGCTTTAGAATCAGGTCAGGCAAAATCAGCACAAATGGGCACCATGCCAGTGTGTGACCTGGAGAAAAGGATTCTGGGAAAAATGTGGCGACTTGTATAGAAATGGCCTTCTAGGGAGTGTGGCAGGGCACACGGCCAGTAATGCTCAGCACTGGTGTCAGTGGGAGGAAAAGGGGCCCAAATCTTTGTCAGATCAGTTCTACCAAGCCTTGTTTGTACTACACGGTCCAATTCTGCAAGGTGCTGAGTGCCCCGATGCAGAATGAAGCTAATGGAAGTTGCTTTCGCTCATCTGAACTTTACAGAAGCTACATGTGCTGCTCAGGATTGGGTCATGGCGATGTACAAGAGGATGTGATTTTTCCACCCTACTGGTTCAGCATTGCCAAGGATGCTGGAGGGAACCTGGATGTGTCCTCACTCCACATCTCCACAGCAATAGTGACTAGGTCACTGATATTGTTGGCTCCATTTCCAAGAAAAGCAACCCTCTTCCTCCCCCGACAAAGAAATCCAAAAACCGTCTTCCCAACCGACTCCCAGGCCTCCCTGGGCAAGCTGAGCCAGAGCAGTGAACAGGAGAGTTCTGGGGGACGAAGCTGTGGGTGCTGTGCTTGGAGCTCAAGGGCTCAATGGGTTGTGCATGGTCTCTGTCCCCAGTGGGCCAGGTGGCTGGTGTGGGCCCCTCAGCAGGCTGGATGATAGGTCTGCCCGTGTCTCTCTGAATAGTGTGTGGCTCACATCTTTGAGCCTTTGACCAGCCCCAGTCTTGTGGATCCAGACTTGCAAAGGGACTAGCTGGCAAAAGGCCACGTTTCTGCCTAGCCATTCAGAGGTCCAAACTCACTTGGTGCCTGAAGGTCTGCGCCCTAATGACGAACTCCTCCTGGTCAGCGGGGGGTGGAGTCAAGCAGCAAGACTCAGGAGAGCTGGTTAAAGAGAAGCAGCAAACGGGCGTTTTGGAGGAATGTTGGTGTGGGTCAATGTGGAACCAACTCTGAGCACAGCAGGAACACACTGAGCTGAGGCAGCAAAGACACTTTTCAGTTGCTTTAAAGCTAGTGCTGGGAGTCTGGATAAGAAGGGGAAAGAAATGGAATTCGCACTGAGGAGAGAACTCCTGCTTTGAGCAGGGGCTGAACTAGATGGCCCCCTGAGGTCTCTTCCAACCCTGATCTTCTCATTCTATGGACACTGATTTACATGGCTTTAGAAAAACAGCTGGGATGATTCACAAGACTGGACTGTTAAAATCACTGACCATAACCAGGTTAGGAAGAAAAAAATGAACAGAAGAGATTGGGGGAAGGGGGAGAAGGGAGGAGGAATGTTGTATGTTAGACACCATTTTCTAGAATTGATAACACAGGATGAACCACAGGATGAGAAATGTACCTAGATCAAGGTCCTATGTAATGAAGGTCAGGTACTGGTGAGGGTCTCTAAAGGTCATTGGTGAATGCTGAGAGGAGAACGAGTTAGTGTGCTATCTGCAGAGAACGGTATTGTTATGTTATGGAGGACTTCAGTTCAGGAGCGACAGGCTGGAGGCATTGTGAAGCTAGCAGTAAAAGCTTAGCATTGTAAAGTTCCTGGCACAAAGTTATTGGAACCAAGAGGTGGTGCTCCTAATTCATTTAACAGTCACAGGGGGTATGTCTACACTTAAAGAACTACATCGGCTCTCTTAAGTTGACTTAACAAGGTTGATTTAAGTCGACATAAAGTCGACCTTGCTAAGTTGACTTACAGTGTCTACACTAGACTCTGAAGTCGACGGAGAGCCGTGGCTCTCAGCCTCTGGGGACTCCCGGGGACCAGGGACCTGTGGCTTCCTGGCAGAAGGGCGCCAAGGCTCCCTTTTCCCTGGGACCCGCACAGTCCCGGCAAGAGGGCGGCCACAGCTGCCCTATCCCTGGGACCTGCACGGGTCCCTGCAAGAGGTCATCTGTGGCTGCCTTCTTGCCGGTACCCCGAGGCTTCCCAGCAAGAAGGGAGTCCAGCTCCCTTCTTTCTGGGAAGCTGTGGGCCCAGTGGAGAAGGGAGCCATGACTCCTCTGTCGACTTAGCCGTTAAGTCGACTTAAACAGCGGTAATTATTAAGTCGACTTAAGGAAGCCTAGTGTGGATGTGGGGTTCTTTAGGTCTACTTAAGCATCCTTAAGTTGACCTAACTTGCAAGTGTAGACATAGCCAGTGACATCTAAAATAATCACTTGACTGGAAAGGGGTGGTTGCTGAAGGATCAGTGATATGTGCAAGCAGTGGATGTTCCCCACCAATCTTATGTACACTTGGTAATTTTTTAAAAAATAAACCAACTTCCTAAAGCTGAGGAAAATAATAATCTAAATGGACAGGAAAATCTTAGAGATAAAAATGGTTGAGTGAAAACTAGAAGTTCTTTAAGAAGAATTTATTAGCTGACCAAAAAGCAGCAATTCCACAATTAAGAATAATGACAGCTTAGATTAAAAACGCATCTTGGGTCAATGGCAAAGTGAAGACTAAAATATAACAGTAATATACAAGAAATAAAGAGGGGAGAGAAATAGATATTAATCACCATAAATCTGAAGTTACAAAGTGTGGAGAATTGATTAGAGTAGCTAAATACATTAGGGAAGAATCTATGTGCAGAGGGCTGAGGACAGTAAGGAGAAGTTCAAATATACTAAGAAAAGAAATCTTAGCAATCCTCTAGGCTCATTTACTAGATGGAGCTGGAGACATTGTTAAGATTGCAGGAAATGTAGCTGCTTATATATTTATTCCTGTATTTGGAAAGAACCAGAAAGAGGAGCTTGTAATATATGAGAATGATGAAGTAGTTTTCAGTCCATGTGTAACCAAGGAGGAGGTTAAACATCATCAATTAGACAAACATTTTTAAATCTTCAAACCCTGGGTAACTTGTATCCAAGAGTCCTAAAAGAGCTAGCTGGGCAGATCTCTGGCTTGCTGGTGGTTTTAATGAATTTTGGAATATTGGAAATGTCCAAAAGAATAATAGTGCTAATGTTTTGTCAATATTCTAAAAGGTCAAGTGAGATGTTTTCTAGGATGATTAACCAGACATCAGTCCCAGGCAAAATGAGAGGGAAAGTTGGCACAGCATCTATTTGATAAAGAATTCAAAGACATATACAAAATAATGAATGCTATGACTTTATGGAAAATAGCTCCTCTCAAACGTGATTTCATTCTTTGAGAAGATTACAAGATTGAGTGATGAAGGCATTTAGGTCATACAGTTAGACTTTTGTATGTCTTAGAAATACGACATTCTGATTAAAGATGAGCCGTATCCACTATCAATACAGACCACATTACATGGGTTAAAGCTTGGTAACTGGTAAATCTTAAATTAGTTGTCAGGAGGGAGTCATCAAATGGATAGCCTCCATTGGGGTCTGCAGGTGTTAGAACTGGACCTTCTGCTAATCAACATTTCCACTAATGATCTACACCTAAATATAAAATCACTGCAGGTAAAATTAGTGGGTGAGATCAAGATTGGCAGTGGTAAATGAGGACTGGGTAGTCCTAAGAAGGAATCTGGATTTTAGCTGAATGTCACATGTGATGTGAAGCAGTGTGGCACAATATAAGCAAACCGAAGAAGCTGAAAGAAGAGTTTTCCTGAAAATGTGATAGTGGAGAACTAGTAAGTTACTTTAGCAAAGCACTTGTTCAAAACTGAAAGAAACATAGTTGTTCCCATGCAAGTTTCAGATCAAGGGAGACAGGCGTTTCAGCATTTGCACGTTCCTAGGTATGTTTTACCGTGGTGTTTGCACCTGAAGGGGAAGTGGCTTTCCTAATTGTAATGACAATAAAATACACTCTACTATAGTAAAGATGAAAGTAAAAGGGAGAGCCTCATAAAAAGCACTCTCTAAATAGCATCCATTATTTACTCTCCAAATCCTAAGATCTGGTAACTGAAAAACCACTTTAGCAAACTGACATATACCTGTGTCTGCAATATTTCACATGCACGCTGACCTGGTGTGAACACATGCACGTTAACCTGGCGTAGACGCTAATGTCAATTCTGGTGGTCTGACGCTGGCCTGCAGAAATTAGACCACTGCATCCACTGACCACAGTGAGTCGGTAGCTGCAGATTCGAACGCTTGCCCATTAACATGTTCATAGTATGTGTGCAGATCTTGCCTCTTCAGCAGTCTGGATTAGGTTGCTGAGGTGTCAGATGCCATGGTGATGGGTGCAGTGTAAGATCCTGACTAGATGTGGGGTGCCTATAGCTGGCCTCGGTAGCATACTTGGGAGGTTTCCTCACCTTGTAGGCTAGGCTGCTTGGGGTTAATGAGGGGAGGGATGGTTCAGTGTTCACACCGTCATGGTGAAGTGTGGGAAATGTACATGTTATGCCTGAGCTGGTACATTATCCTGGTGTCTGATCCTGCTGCACCCCAAACCTACTCCTCCACCTGCCTATGTGATTCCCTGGCATTCTGCCCATCTCCCGGTTCACCAGTGTTCCTTCCCCCACAGGAACTGCCACACTAACCGGCCTAGATGGCATTGCTGTCACCAACTCCCCCAGCTTATATTTTCCCTGGCCTCTGATTCCTGAATTTAAAGTAGTGGATTTTTTAGCTGCAAACTCTGGGGTAACTCACTCTCAATACAACACAAAGATTTCCTACCACGTTCCATCCCTCTGTATCTATCCTCCCCAGGTAACATCCTCTGTCAGCAGCTGGGAGTTTCGCTGGAGCCCTAGATTGTCCACCTGCCTCACAATGATCTAGGAGGGAGGGAAAGAGGTAACCCCTGCTATGTTCTCTGATGTCTTCCCCACCTCACCAGCCTGTCTCCAGTGTGCTCCAAGGGTGCATGCAAGGGCTGATGGAATTTGGGCAGTAATAATGCTTGTGCATTAAACCAATTGTAAGTGAGCAAATAAAAATCCTCATGAGAACATATTCACTTTTTATACCCCAATAGCACTGTTTTTTTCATTTTTACCTTTTTTGCTCAGCCAAAAGCACTGAGGTATGTTGTGGACTAATAGTCTGTACAGTTTTATCTTCCAGACAAGCTGATTTTGAATTATGGGACCATAAAAACATATATCCAGAAACAGGCAAGAGGCACTCAAGATGGAAATATTGACAGTCCCTGAAGCGTAGCATTACAAGCTGATGTAGCTTTAATATTTCAAATGGAAATTGTATTTTCAAGGTACCCCGGTTGTGCTGCCCAGCCCAAGAAGGGGGCACTCACACGAGCTGGTTAGCTGGGCATTTAAAAAATATTCTAGGCAAGGACTCTTCAGAATTACAACTGTTCTACAAGAGTATTCTGCTCAGAAGGAGCTGCAGCTGCCAGCGCCTGGTTTTCAAACAATACATTAGAGCTGTCCATCTGCTGGGTGCTGAAGTCACAGTTGACTGCTCATCAGTAATGGAATATCTTTCACACTGTTCTGCATAACAGCACATGTTAATGAGCAGGGAAACTGTGTCTCTTTGATCTGCATGAGTTGTTTTAAAACACACTCAAATGCATGCCAGAAGTGAGCTATTACAAAGGAGAGGAAATAGAAGTATTTTACGACTCTCGGTCATGCATATTTGGATTGGCGTTCATCCGTGGTCATGATGCTAACTTCATTGGCTCTGCTACTAATTCATTAACATTCCTGATTGAGAGAATGAGTGGAGCTCCAAACACAGACTGAAGAAATCTCAAACTCCCCCCAAAAACCCTTCACCTGCCCTAAATTATAGTGAGTTTTTTCCACGGACTAGCTTTCACTGTGTAACATGCATTTCCCAGCTCTTCGTTTCCTCCTATTATGTGCTGCTTTTCTTTTTCTCTGTGATCTTTACTACCCCTAGCATTCTGCTTCCAACTTCTGTGGGCAATTTACAAGTTCATCAGACTAATTCCTCCTCTCGCCCCATATCATCTGAAGTCCACTGCCTCCTATCCATTTGAACATGTTTAGCCTGCTGTGTGTTAGAATATTGATATTTAGGCCCATGATCCTATGATTTTTTTTAAGTATGTTCCTATCACTTATCCAGTTACAGGGGTATCAAAACCACAGGCTGCTTGTCTGTGGCCTTCTCTCACTGTAACACTTTGAAGCCTTCTACTTTGGCTAAGCAAAACCAAGCGCAGCCATGAGCTGGGAAGCGTATGGTCACATCCACACATCCCAAACAAATTACATTAAAACGAGGTGATGCCAACCTGTTTAGAATGTGATCTCTAGAGAAAGAAAAGGCCCTGAAATGCTTAACAAGAGCTTTGTTTAATAGCATTCTGTCTGTCTTTTAAAAACTTCTCAACAGTTGTGGTTACAGAATCTACACTGTGTATGTTTGATCCATACGGTGCCCTCTGTTCTTAGAATCATAGAATCATAGAATCATAGGGTTGGAAGGGACCTCACGAGGTCATCTAGTCCAACCCCCTGCTAAAAAGCAGGACCACTCCCCCTAAATTATCCCAGCCAGAGTTTTGTCTAACCGAGCCTTAAAAATCTCCAAAGATGAAGATTCTACCACCTCCCTAGATAGCCCATTCCAATGCTTCACCACCCTCCTAGTGAGAAAGTTTTTCCTAATATCCAACCTTGACTTCCCCAGCTGTAATTTGAAACCATTGCTCCTTGTTCTGTCCTCTGTTACCCTCGAGAACAGCCTAGCTCCCTCCTCTTTGGAGCAACCCTTCAAGTAGTTGAAGGTTGCTATCAAATCTCCCCTCAGTCTTCTCTTCTGTAGACTAAATAAGCCTAGTTCCTTCAGTCTCTCCTCATAAATCATGTGCCCCAGCCCCCTAATCATTTTTGTTGCCCTCCGCTGGACTCTTTCTAATTTGTCCACATCCTTTCTGTAGTGGGGAGCCCAAAACTGGACACAGTATTCCAGATGCGGCCTGACCAGTGTCGAATAGAGGGGAATTATCACATCCCTCGATCTGCTGGCAATACTCCTACTGATGCAGCCTAATATGCCATTGGCCTTTTT
>ML686132.1:848476-918783 GCA_007922175.1 Pelusios castaneus
GAGGGATGACACAGTCAAAGCAACAGACTAGAAAAATGACCCATGTAGCAGCTTTCTAAACAGGTATGTGCAGTCAAGCATTCAATTGTCTAGGCCAGAGAGAAGGATGTTGCAGTAGAGAGATGATGAAACCTGGACAAGAGTTTTAGCTGTGTGGCTGTATAGGAAAGGCTGTATCTTAGATGTTGTATGGAACAAAACAAGGTTTATGAATAGCCTAGACACGCAGACTTCGCTAGAGGTCTGAACTGAGGATGACACCGGGTTATGGGCCTGAATGACAGGCAAAAAAGTTGTGTTCTCCAGGGTGACTGAAGCAGTAGACAGGGTTTCATGAACACTTTGGTTATGTTTATGTGTTGCAACTTTTGCTGAGGATTAGTTTGATGAAAATAATACTGGTTCACTTCATTTGGTTTGAGTAGGTCCTGTATGCAGCTCAGACTTAAGGAAAGCAAAAACTGACGGGGTCTAATGTGGCTAGGACAAATTCATTGCAGAAGTGAAATGCATGATCCCAGAGCATTTACATTCTGGTCCTCCAACTCTGAGCTGTATGGTAGCTTTCAGTCGTATCTCCTACCAACAGTCAAATCAACTCTCCTTTGGAATGTGCATTCACACAAGGATTCAAAACAACATTAAAATTAATCTCTGCATAACTAGCTTTAAAATTCAAAACCAGGCTCATTCCTCATTTGCATCCACTGTGCCATTGTAAATAAAACAACATCTGAAATACTGAACAAGACAAGAGCATTCAAAAGAGCGAACAGCCACCTGTTTATCCTAGTGCCTAGTCACAGGAAAGCATACAAGGGCTCTATACTTGGATTAATTCAGAGTACATAGTTACACAGAGGTATTTCTTGAATCACAGACGCACCTGACTAAAACTTCCAGTATTCTCCTTTGAAAATGAGGGGGTTGGAGATTTTCCCAACACAGTTGCTCTAAAAGCCAGACCTTTCAACTTAGATACGACTTCGTACTTTATTTCAGGCAGTTGTTAGTTCTTTGTTACTTAAAGCATTATATGTTTTGTTTTAGAGGCTGATGTGTTCTCAGAGCAGTTAAATTTCTCAGCTCTTTAGACCTCTATATAATTGCATATATTGAATTAAAATCCACCGTTTGCATTTTAGATCTTCTCTTTAAGAAAACTGGTGTTCAGTATAATTGAATTACTGTACATCAAAAGCTAGGGAGATTTCTGAGAATTCAAAGCCATGCTTTCAAGTTGTCTAACCTTAACTTCATGTCATTAGTTTGCAAATCATGGAGATCTTCCCAAGAGTGAGTCTGGAGTGAATGATTTGTGAGTGAAATGTATCTGGACAGAACCAAAAGAAGGGTTCTTAGACCTGAAAACTTTATTGCATACAGAGTTCAGAGATCTTCCAATGGTTGCCACATTTTGGGTGTCTGGTGTTAATAGCATCTACCTGGTAACAGTCAATATGATATCAGCATTTAATTCTCTGTCTCCTCCTCAAACCCCTCCCCTGCAATGATGTGTTTATCTCTGCCATTTGGCTAAGCTAGTGCCCAGGTGGGACTATTGAGATCACTTCAATTATGTATACAAATTGAGACCTCTGACAATTTTTTCTTATCATGTTCCAGGCGACCCTGCTCCATCTCTTGGGGTTTGTTTGTTTGCTTGCTTGCTTGCTTCATACTTGGTTGCTGACTAAATTCTTCTGAACAGTCTTTTTTTTACTCTTCTGCACAGTGGGCTTTTTACAGCCAGCATCCACTGCAGCAACCCATTCTAGAGCAGGGTGAGTCAAGCTCACAGCTGAGAAGGGGTGCGCTCTATTCCCTAGCCATAGAGGACACAGGTGCTGCTTGCTTTGGTGCAGTCTGGGAGCCTAAGGCTATGTACACACGGCACACTTGTCCCGCAATAAATTGTTGCAGGACAAGCAAAGCATTATAACTGTAATGTTTTCCCCCGTCCACACAGAAATCCTTCTAACACAAAGGAACATTCACAATTTCCCTTGCATTTTCATTAGAAGGAGCAGTGCATGGTGGGCACCTATCCCACCATGCACTGCCGAGTCAGCCTTTAGGCTGGCAGCAGGGCTCTCTAGCCGCCAAAGTCTCTCAGTGGCAGGGGAGCCCCAGCCCCAGCGGCTGAATCCCTGCTGTGGGGATTCCCTCAGGCTGCTCGGTTCTGGGCAGTGGGGCTCTAGCTGCTGCCACGGGGAGTCCCTCAAGCTTCCCAGCATAAACCAAGCGGAACCAGGAACCCCAGCGCAAGCCGCTACTTGTCAATTTCACTGCTTTGCTAGAGCAGTAAAATTGAGAAATTCGACAGCTCCGGTGTCCCAGAGTGGCCTTGACTGGCACTCGGGGATGTTTCCGGAGGCTGTCAAAAGTGCAAGGACTGTCCACACACACTGTACTGTGGAACAGCTGTTCCATGGGAGCCCTAACCACCCTCGTTTGGGAGGTTTACCTGCTGTGTGCCAAGTGGGCTCTTCCCGCCCAACAAGCAACACTTGTGTTTACGCTCACGGCCTGGAGTGTGTACAAGGCCTAAGCGATGGGCCTCGTTTTCTCTCTAAATTGCACATCCTTTTAACAGTGGCTGGCAGAACATCCTCTGCTGGGAATACGGAGCAGCCATGAACTGCCAAGTGCTTCCTGCTGTCTCCTGCTTCTGTTCTTCCCAGAGCCTGGCTGAGCCTGGTGACTGGGGTGTCAGCACCTAGTGAAAAGAGACGCGAGAGAGGAACCTATAGCATCTCATGCTCCTCTAACGGCATCAGAAAGTGAAATGCCGAGCCCTGCTGTGTTAATCTCAAGGGTCGAAAGAGTTCAAGGATTATAAACACGTTCATTGTCTGCCATAAAGCCAGTAACAGAAAGAATTCACTCTCTCCTAGAGACATGCTGGTTTACTTGGCAAACGGACAAAAAAATCACTCTAAATTATTGATCAAACACAAGAAATGAAGATGATCATTGATAGTGAAACTGAAATGCAGTGGTTACGCAGAACAAGCAAAACCTTTAAGGTCCGCCTCCTTTTGCAGGCAAAATATCAGTGTCTTTGACTTCCAGGGCGCCTCTTGTTTATTACGAGGAAAGAGTTCATTTTGCGGTGACTGTCTGACGGGTATTCCCTTTTCCTGTGTCCGACAGGCAGGTGCCCGGAGGAGGGGAGAACTTTTGTCAAGGTCTCTTGAACAATGGCGGGGTGGCCATTCAGTCTCAGCGCCTGTCACTCGGCCCCGGTTCACTTTCAGGCCTGGGGCATCATGGGCTTGGATCTTCCTAGGCAGGGCAGGGTAGTAATCATCTCATCTCACTGTGCTGGTTAAGGGTGGTTTTCAGGATCTGACCCAAAGAAGGAGTGAGTGGATTACGGAGGGAGGAGCAGAGTGTAACGCAAGGAAAGGTGTCAGAACAGGAACTTGTGGCCACCCATGGTGCTGGCAGGTCGGTGCCAACGCTGACGGACCAAGGACTGGATATCACCTTGAGGAATTTTCAGGACTCTCAAATGAACAAGAGCAAAGCATATTGGTCTTCCTCTTGGGCAGAAGGTCTGTGTGGTCTGCACTTCTCTCATACAGTTGGGGGACGAGGTGAGCTGGGATTATGCAGCATGGGAGATGAGCTGTTTGTTTACTCTAGAAATCTCTGGGAAAACACCATAAAGGGGAAAAGTGGGTGCCATAGTTCATCCTCCTCATGGTTTCATCTACCAATCAGGGCTAATAACCACCATGGCAATTGGGGTTCATTAATTTCCAGGAGCAGGTGAGCAGGCCATTTGTTTGCACTAACCCACCTCCTCAGCCTGGTGCTGTATGTGTTGAGAATATTAAGTTATTGAAAACATGTTGGCTTATTTTCCCGTGATTAATGTCCAAGCCTGCCGAAAGAGTGACCGGTTGTGAAATTGCTTCTTACATTAGTGTTTACAATTAGGGCTCTATTTTTAGATCAAATCACAGCAGCCCTGTCTGGCTCCATCACTGGGAGTCCTCCAGGCCATGGGGCACTCATGCACGCCACTCTCATTGTCAAGAGACCACTTGGAATGAGAGACGTTGGCCCACTGTCTCTGGGTAAGCTGCTGTAAGGCGTTGGGAAGTGGATTTCCTCCCCACAGAATGTTTTGAAGAATTGTCATTAAAACCTGAATATTTTTGCCATTTTTTTCCCATGAAAAAAAAACAATGAAACCCTGTTCGTTGGTGCCAATTGTCCTGTCAGATGCTGGGTGAGCAGCATCAATGAAGGGTTCTGCCTTCTGCTTTCTGCTCCAGAGATACTGTCCACCACCATGATTAGCACAGTCTCCACCCCTGGCCATAGCTGAAGCAAAACAGGGCTTCAAAGGATTGAGGACCCAGCTGCTGCTAGAAGTAGATTGCCACCAGCTTCAAAGTGTTGAGTCACAGAGCAGACGGCTGAAAGAGGAGCCAGGCTGGAACAACGTTTTCCTGCAGGGGTGGGTTGTTTAGCACAACTGACCCTCAGCTTGTTGGAGGGATGCCAGAAAGAGAGGACTTCAGTAACTCAGTCCTAGGTTGGAGGTTTATTGCAGGAGTGGGTGAGTGAGGTTCTGTGACCTGCATTGTGCAGGAGGCCAGACTAGATGATTACATTGGTCCAGAACCAGATTAACTGGCCTGGGGGCCCTGGGCTACCCCCCTACTGTGGGACCCCCCATGCCTGGGGCCCCACCCCACCCCCACAGGGGTCAGGACCCCACACCCTCTGTCACTGGGGGGAGGCCCGGGGCCAGAGGGCAATCCCAACCCGGCCCCATTCCAGCCAGTCTGCCCTGGGGACAGGAGCCAGTGCAGCAGCTCCTGATGCAGCTCCCAAGGCCATGGGCTGTGCCAGGCAGGAGTGGAGGCCGTGTCAGGCAGCCCTGCCTCTCCCAGGCAGAGCGATTAGGTGCTGGCCTGCCCCACTCCCAGGGGCGGACCAGCCAGACCAATGGTGGGGTGGGAGTGCAGAGCCCAGCCTCTATGGCCCCAGGGCCCCACGACCTCACTCCCCATAGCGCCAGCAGGGCAGGAGAGTGCTCAGTGTTTCTGCCCTGCCAGCGCTGGGCAGGGTCAGGGTCACCAGATTATCGTATGGTTATTAGGGGCTGGAGACCTGAGCCCCCCTTTTGGCTAGGGCCCAGGACTTAAGCCCCGTTAGCCCCTGCGATCATCCGGCCCTGCATTGGCCTTAAAGTCTGAGAAACCGGCCCTCCAGTTTAGTTTTTTCTTTATCCCGGTTGAGCTCTGGGTCGTACGTTTCTTCTTGCATCTGTTCCTCTCTCTGCCCACAGCAAAACTCCTGGCTATGTATTCCTCATCTGACATCTTGGCTTCTGGAACAACTTCCCCTCCAGCTGCCTGGCAACTTACCCTCCCCTTCCTTCAGAGCAGTGCTGCTAAAACCGTCTTCCTGACATCATCTTCTGCCCCTCCCAATGCTAAGTTTCTCCAGCAGCTTCCCCCTCTTCACAGCATCAGATTCGGCTCCTTGTCCTTAGCATCAAGTGTCCGCACAGTTTGGTGCCATTCTTCCCTAGCTGCTGTGTTTGTATCGCGTCGTCAGCCAGTGCGTGTGCTACACCAGCGAAGGCGGCTGAGGGTTTTTATAGGAAGTCTATGGTGGTGGTGCGAGGGGAGGGAGGAAACAGATAAATAGGTCAGCCCAAACAAACATGGAGTCCTGGGGCACTTTTAAAGACTAACTAATTTATTTATCGCTTGAGATTTCGTGGGAGAAAATCCCACTTTGTCAGATGCTTTGAAGATGGAGAACTTATAGATAGGTTCACATTGTTACTCCCCCTTTCCAGCCCATTTCTTTGTGGTTTTTGTATCAGCCACCTTTCATGTTTCATTTTCGGCTAAGATTGTATTGGCTTGGGATGGAGACTGCCTCCTGTGATGTGTCTGCTTGGCACCTTGAGCAATGGGGCTGGGACTTGCCTGTGGACTCTACTTGATGAATGGGAGTCATAAAGGAGATGTACAGCTGATTCCAAGGCATGACAGAGCTGTGCTGAAGAGCTACTTTATTATTAAATAATACAATATAATCGGCAGACGGTAGGAGTATAATACTGTTAATAAATAATGTAACGTGTGCAGTCTTTTTAAAAGGTACTTGTCTAAAAAAATAGCATCAAAATGGCTCCACTCTGAGACGATATTTATTGTGGCTGAATATATTTAACTAGAGTGGAATAATTAACTTGTAATTGCAGGGACAGACTGCCCTTTCCACACGTCCTCCTCTTTCAATTGTTAAAATTCTCATGCTGCTCTGTGCATTTACCAATGGCACAATATCGTTTTCTGTCTTTGGATCCATTGTGTACTGTTTACCTTGGAGGGTAACGAATACAAAGAAGGTAATGTTAAGTTCAGTAGGGGACTGGTTAAATGAAATGCAAAAACAAACTGTCATGGGGAAAATCTTTAACTTTTCAAAAGGAAGGGGAGAACTAGAAACGTATCCGTGTCAGTCCAGCAAAATGACCGTACAACGAGAGCGCTTGACTTGTAAAAAGCAGTTAAATGGAAGGTTCCATTTGGCAATTTGAAACCATTTGAAAATTCTTGAAGGAATCAGGGAAGTTGAGAGCGTGACCTACATTAAATAGAAGTTGAGACTCGCTAGTATACTGTGTTATAAATGTAATGAGCATCATATCGTGCTGTGATTAATTTCACAGCCAAGGTGATGTACAGATGCCGATTGCACAGAGCAGCAATGTATGGCTGTAGAAATGCCAACATAATACCTGCTTTACAAAGGGGAATAAAGAGGATCCAGGGAATTCTAGATCTGTCTAACTTTGATACCTGGAAAGTTACTGCGACAAATTATTCAACAAGCAGGTTGTAACAACCTGGCCTGTAACAGGATTATAAAGAATAGCCAGCACGGGTATGTCAAGAATAAAATCATGCCAGAGCGACTTATACTTTCCTTTTACAGCAGGGTTACTGGCCTAGAGCACAGAGCGGATGCAGTACGAGTGAGGTAGCTCTTTTTAAATGAGGCTTTTGACACTGTCTCACATGACAGTCTCATACGAAAACCAGGGCAATGCCATCTGGATGAAACTATTCCAAGATGGGTGCACAGTGGCTGAAAGATTTTATTCCAAACAGTTATCTATGGTAATCTGTCGTATTGGGCAGGTTCCACAGCAGTCATTCCTGGTCCAGGACTGATCAATATTGTCATTAGTGATTTGGATAAGTTTCTAGAGTCCTCGAGAAATGACAAGTTCCAAAGGGGGAGCTGTATTAGTCTAGTTCAGCAAAACAAACAAGGAGTCCATTGGCACTTTTTAAAGACTAACAATTTACTGAAGGCTCATGTGATAAATAAACGTTAGTCTTTAAAAGTGTCACCAGATTCTTTGTTTGTTTTGACAAGTTACAGAATCAAAAACTCGAAATAGGAGAACACTAGACAAAGATGAGGTGCCTGGTCCAGGCTCTCTTCCTGAAGCTAATGGGCTCGGAAGACTTGTCTGTAGTGTTCTGTCCTGACCAAAACCCAGAGTGACATTTAGCGAAGATGGTTTCCACAAGGTAGGTGTTAAATCTAGGTAATATGACCCATATAAGAACTTTCCCAGTGACAGAGGGCAGGGAAATGCCACAATGATTATCACCTTTGACCCTATCAGCCGTATGTTTATAGAGCTATCGGCATGCTGGAAATCCTCGGGCACCAGCTCTTGCTCCCAGATAAGGAGGAAGAGACATGTGTGGTGCCTTGCTTATAGATCTCAGCTGGAATGTCACCAGCCCTTGGACTTTCCCTTGTCTCATCTGTTTGATTACTGTTCTGGTCTCATAAGGTATGGACTCGAGTCAATTGCTATCCAGTATGCACATGGGGTTACCCCCACGGCATCTGGGGCTGACCGCAGCATGAAGGCTAACAAAAAACCTTTCCAAGTCCTTGTGGTCTGTTGCAAATTTTAACTCTGCCAGTTTCTTTTCTCCCTGCTGGGTTTTCATTTGCCAAAATCTGATCTGGACCATCTCTTTTGTTCAGTCATAAGCTAGCTTGTTGACTATGTAGACGTGATACTTAGTAAACAATGAATCTAAGGGCTGATCTATTCTGGGCTCATCCTCCTCAAACCTGTCCTGATGTTTCATCTTAATGTAGCCAGGAACTTCAGAAGCTGCATTATACGTCCTGTCCCTAAAACATCTCAGGCTGTCTCGACATCCACTGAGGTTTCCTTAACCGAGTTTCTCAGGGAACTCTGACTGCTTGTTTCTGTGTCACAGATTTTCAGGCTTGAAATAGTGACTTTTCTTGACTGGCTGGAGTTGCCATCTCTATAGCCTGAGAGCAAAAAGGAGGAACACTTGAGTCTTCACAAGCTGGTGGTCTGCCAGCAATCAGCACCTCTCCTGATCTCTCTGCTGTGCGCAATGTAATTGATCTTGTACTTCTCAGCCTGCTGAAATGCCATGCTGGTGATAACATAGTTCTCAAGAGCACATTTGCAGAGCAGTAGAAATGTGGCTTTACAAACGGTAGATCATGCCAGACTAACCCGATCTCCTTTTCTGAGATTTTTTTGACAAAGGGAATGTGGTGGATCTAATTTACTTAAGAGTTCAGTAAGGTGTTTGATACAATTCCACAGAGAAGTATTAGTTAAATTAGAAAAGATGGGGATGGATATGAAAATGGAATGGAGGATAAGGAACTGGTTAAAGGGGAGATTACAATGGGTCATAGTGAAAGATGAACTGTCAGGATGGAGGGAGGTTACTAGTGAAGTTCCTCAGGGATCAGTCTTAGGATTGATCTTCTTTAATGTTTTGTGCCAAGGTCAGTTAAAAAAAAAGTTGAAATGTACTAAAAGTTTTCAGGTGACACCAAATTTGGAGGTATTGCCAATAAAAGGAAAGGATTGGGATATCATACAGGAAGATCTGGATGACCTTGTAAACTGGAGTAATAGGAACGGGGTAAATTTTAATAGTGGAAAGTGAAAGGTCATGCATTTAGGAACTAATAATAAGCATTTTTCCTATAAATGGGGGACACATCAGTTGGAAATGACAGAGGAGGAGAAAGATCTGGGAGTGCTGGCTGATGACAGGATGACTATGAGCCGCCAATGAGGTGTGGACTTGAAAAAAGCTAATGTGGTCCAAGGATGCATAAGCAGATGTATTTCCAATAGATATAGGGAGATGTTAGTACCATTTATACAAGGAGGTGGTGAGACCTCACCTGGAATATATTGTGCTATTCTGGTCCCCCATTTTAAAGACAGATGAATTCAAACTGGTACAGGTGCAGAGAAGGGCTACGAGGATGATCCACAGAATGGAAAACCTGCCTTATGAGAGGTGACTTAAAGAGCTTGGCTTGTTTATCCTAACCAAAAGAAGGTTGAGGGGGGATATGATTGCTCTCTGTAAATACATCAAAGGGATAAATACCAGGGAGGGAGAGGAATTATTTGAGTACAGCGCCAATGTGGACACAAGAACAAATGTATACAAACTGTCCATCAGGAAATTTAGACATAGACATTAGACACAGGTTTCTAACTACTAGAGGAGTAAAGCTCTGGAATAGCCTTCGAAGGGGAGGTGTGGGGGCAAAAACCCTAGCTGTCTTCAAAACTGAGCTTGATAAATTTATGGAGGGGACGATATGATGGGATGGCCTAGTCTGGCAATTCACCTGTTTTTTTTGGATTACAGGTGATGGATATGCCAATGGCTTGAGGTGGGACATTAGATGGAATTGGTTCTGAATTATTGCAGAGGATTCTTTCTTGGGTGTCTGGCTGCTGAGTCTTGCCCACCCAAGGAAGGAAGGAAGGAAAAGCAGGGTCAGGAACACAGCTGCGGGTGTGGGAAGCTATTGAGCAGGGTTCTGGGATGTGCGAGCTGTAGTCTTTAGCCAGTTGGGGCCAGGTCATTAACTGAGGACAGCGAGCTGTAGGTCGAGAGGGACTGATCTGAAAGCGTCAGTAGAAGTCCGGGTCTGAATTTGTAGACGCTCCAGGTGCCAAAACTCTATTTGTGTCTGTCTGGAATTTAGACCACAGCAAAAGCTGGCTGCCAGTGAGATACAGCACAATTGGCTGGAGTAAATGGTTCAAGGATCTTTTCCCTTCTCCTTCCCCATTTGAGGAGGGCAGTGCTGTCCCTAGGTCAGGCTGCTCTGACACCTCCGAGAGACACGAACGTGGCTTCTGCGCCAGTCTGTGCAGATTGGCCATCGCTCCCACGCCAGCTATTTGCAGAATGGTGACCAGGAACCAGCAGCAGCATTCTCTGCTTGTCCCCATGACAACAGGATTTGGATTCAGAGGTTTCAGAGTCGATTTGCTGAGTGGCCTGTGCTATGTTTGGCCCAGAAAATGCCAGACGAATCACATAGCAATGTAGAACCACCATTCCAAAAAGCCTCCCAGCTGCGTGCAAGCCCTGGGGCTTGATGCAGCCACACTGAGCAGGGAGTTTGCTGTTGCAGGGATGACCAGGAAAAAGCGCTGACCAGAGTTGGCTGAGCCACACTTCTTCGGGGAGCTCCTTGTCTCATCTGTTGGTGACTGTGGGGAAATGCCTGAATAGGCCAGGCCATATTTGCGTTTCAGCTAAGCCACTCTTTGGGGGGTTGGTGAGAAGTCGGGGGTGTTTTCAGTTTGGGGGAAATGAATCTAAATTCTCCCCACAGGAAATGAAAGGACCCGTGACCTGCGCCCAGTGTTGTAGGGCCAGGGATCACACTGACTAAAATCACCCTGGGGGCTGGAAGCGGAAGGAAATGTTTGTCTTCTCAGGGGCATCTTACAGGTGGTCCTCTAAGGGTCCCAGATGTGACCTGAGTGTCGGAAGATTTAGTTCAGAGCTGGAGTCAGGGTCCTGGACTGATCTGGGTTTCCATTGCAGGGAAGAGCAGGGTGGTTCTGGAGAGCTCTCCTGTCTAGTCCAAAGCTATATTGATTTCAGCTGGCAGAGTTTCTCCACCCCCCATCCCGTGCCCAACAGCAAGGTAGCATTGGGGCAGGAGACAGCCCAGCCTCCCTCCAGTCTGCCTGCACCAGCCCCAGGGAGCATTGCATTGTCAGCCGCTCCTAGCAGTGGAAGTGGGCGGCGAAGATTATCACCAAGGCACTCTGGCTCAAGTCGTGTTGGCTGAGTCATTTCTGGCATATTTTGTGATCCCCTTCTCCAGATCCAATGCTCTTTGTTTTAAACCACAGCACTTGGTGCCTGTGAGACAGAAGAATTGTCTGCCCAGGGTAACTGGAGGGTATCTTGTTTTTCCAGAGGTCCGGGGGAGGGTTCAAGCCAGTGCCCTTCTTCTGTATGTTTTGAGAAGGAATTCAGCCCATTTTGCTCCTGCCAATATCTGTCAGACAGGTTACAGGTGCATGCACCTACCTGGCCGTCCCGTACTCCCCAATGCATCCACACAACCTCCCCTTAATGCTGCATCCCCCAAAGGGCTGGGTTGGCCAGAGGCTACCCAGGAGTGTCTGTGCTTGCTTTTCCTGTTGAATCCATTCCAAACCACCACCCCTACCTCTTCAATTCCCATTCAGCACCCCAGAAGCAGGGGATTTGCTGCATAGCTGCTGTGTGCTCTGGGAGGCACCCAAGACCATGGCAGCAAGGTGCTTTGCTGCTTTAAAAGAGTTCACAATGCAAGGATGTGCTGTTCTCTCGGGGCCCTGCCAATCCAGCCTGGCTCATCAGTGGAGCGAGACACTTCGAGATGTGGTAATGGTGAACTCTCCCTATTACTGTGGCTAATTCCCACACTGTTGAGAAGGCCTTCAGCCTCTAGCCACGTGGGCTTTTATAGACATGGCTTGTTTTCAGTGCAGACTGCTTGTTTAGTGCAGCACACGGGGACTTTTCCAAATAACCCAGTGATCATGCCTTTTCCCTTCCTCTGACTGTCAATTTGTTCCTCTGTGCATTTCAATATTGCTGTAACCTAGAGAGAGAGGGAGCGTAATTGAACCCTACCCTAGTGAAATATGTCCATTGTGGGGAAAAATAAAATGTTGTTAGAATTGTTATGAAGTGTCCTTATGTTATTATGAGCTGCAAGGACGGGAAGCTTTGTGTTGGGGTTGAGACCATTATAGAGAGATGAGCCCGTGTTCTCACTTGTGAAGGGCTTTTACTTACTTCCACGAAGCTGACAGTTGCTTTGTTGATCAAAATAGAATTGAAGGAAAAATTGTCTAAGGGAGGCTGACTCTAAAATCCCTTCCAAGCACCAGTGTTTTAACAATAAAAAGGCCTCAGGTGCCTTTTCTGGTAAAGCACGTTATGGGAGAATTAAAGGGTACTGTGATGCCAGCCAGAATACAGTGTCTAACGAACCCTCATGTGAATAATTGGAGGCATCGCTTGTTCCAGTGTTCCTTTCTGAGCTGCGTTTTCTTTCTGAATTACCACAACTTGGGAAAAGACTGACTTCAAGGATCTCAAGAATCCGTGATCAGATATTCTCTTTGGACACATTCTGAAATTCCACGGTCTCTCTGGTTTGAGAGCATTAGGCATTCAGCATGATATCAGGAATGCTATCCAGTACCGCACTAGGGCACAGCAAGAATTCCAGTTTGTTTTCAGAGTCCCCATCACAGCCCAACCTTTGACTGGGACATGGTGGCTGCATTGATTTTTTTTTTTTGATTGGTTGGTGACCATCTAAAGATGCACAGATGTCAGAGGTTGAAAATTCCTGATTCCTCCCTGCACAGCATGAGGCCTGTGTGCCCTCTTAGTTCCTCCACCATCTGGAGCAATTAAACATGCTGCCCGATCTAGGTGAATGTCTGTTAACCAGGTTGCTGATTTCACTTCCCCAAGTAGCCCTCTGCAATGTGTTTCACCTCTTGTCTCAGGATCCAGCCCAGCGTTATCTCAATTGCTGTTCAGTTGTGCACGGTCCCGAGACATTTCAGAAATGACTATTTCTAACTGTTTGGTACTCTGAGCCAGCCACGCAGGGGAGACGGTACAGAGTGAACTGATCATCTGTACACTTACAAGTGTACCTGGTAAAATGACCTGAAGTGTCGTTTATCCTTTCCCGGTCAGCATGGACTCTTCCCAGACAAGGTGGGAATCAGGTTTCATAATGTGTCTGGCTGACTTCACTACACCTAATGTGTATTCAAAAAGGGGTTTCCTTGTTTGTAGTCCCTAGCCCTACGGATACTGGGGAACCCTTTGACAGCCTTATTAGCATAAGGAAAGTTAATCCTCACGGCTCCTTGTGGTCGGACACCTGCTAATGGCCCTAAGTGAAAGTGTCCCCTGGTGGGGATGGGTGGCTAAGGAGGGAGGGAGGTCTCAGCCCATGCTGAGACACCTGGGCCCGTCAGTCCTCACGCAGCAGTTAGGGAATTGGTCTCCAGGTTCCAATCATGCTGTGGCCTGGGTGGATGGGGAGGGTCAACCCATGGCTATCTCCCAGCGGGGTACTCGTTCCAGCGTCCTAACTTGTTACAGCTCATGAGCCAGGGCTTCTCCAGTTATCTGTACGCTTAAGGCTTTGAGGGCTGTATGCCTCCATTCATTGGGCTGAGCTGTGTTCCTGCTGGCCTGGGGGCTTCTAGGTTCATTGCGTTATTCCCTTAACTTTTATACCTTGGTGTTCGTCGGTCGCTGTGGGACTAACCAAACCTCTCTGCGCTGCAGCGTCTCCCTGCCTCTTTCAAGTCGTCCTTTCATTTGTTTTCATTCATCTATAACGGTGCCTTGTATCAAGGAATGTTAGACTGGCAAGCGCTCACTGCTGTACTTGGCATTTCCATTTTAATTCAGTTCCTCTGAGCCTTTGCTGGCTGAGGAGGAGCCAGTTAAGAAACATTCTAGTCCCAGAGGACTGGCTGCGGTATCTTTCCTGGTGATAGCTCCTTTTGTCACAGCCAGAGCACAGTGTCACTCAGCATGAAGATGTGCGCCTCAGCCAGTGGATATAGCTTCTCTGTTTCTAAGAATCCTAACTAGAGATAGTTAGCATTGATTTGGCATGAATTAAAGAAGCTGTATATTGAATAAACATGTGTTGTGAACTCACTTTTCATAGCTAAATTCCTTAACTTGATTGCTAAGAACAAGAGGTTCTCGGGCTGGGACAGAACAAGCCCCCTCTTTCAAACAAGTCTGAAACTGTTTTTGTGAAATCAGACAATGAAGCATGGGAGTGCTGCACAGTCCTCTTTACACATCTATGAGAGAGGTCTGAAAAGTCGCCAGGGGGTGGAGAAAGTCTTATTTATCCCAACACAAGAACCACGGGTCACCAATGAAATCAAGAGGCAGCTGGCTTAAAAGGAAGTCCTTCACACAACACACAGTCAGCCTGGGGAACTCATTGCTGAGGGATGCTGTGAAGGCCACAGCTAGAAGTGGCTTAAAAATCTAACTAAGTTAGTGGAGGAGAGGTTCGGGAAAACTGCCTTTCACCCCTACATCAGAGCAGAGAAACAGCTGGCACATCTCCAAATAAATGGCTTTTCCCAGCCTCAACCGCGGCAGGGAGGTGTGCTGCCAGTCGGACTGTTCATTGCCCCTCGATGGCTGGTGCCCAGGCTGGAGCGGCTGGTGTGTGTAGGACGGATATTTGACCTGCTGTGCCTGCACTGTAATGGGAGTCAGACAATTGTTCTGTGACTCCCCCGTTCTCACTGGGCCGCGCAAGCAGACAAAGAGCCGGGAAGGATGACCGTGGCGCAAGGTAGCCTGTATCTTACTATGGGCAGGGTATCTTCCTGCCAGGGTAACTCCTGAGCTGGCACTGTCCCCCAGGTAACATCAGACCCATTAGAGGCTGGCCTGGGTGTGTGGGGCACAGTAGCAGCCCTGGGCTGGCATGGTGGCAGAAGAGACATTTGCACGGGGGAATTGACAGGCAATTCAGCTCTGTGGCAGCCATTGCACATGCTGGCTCTCAGCAGGATAGATCGGCTGTATGGCCTGGCTCCCTGCAAACAGGACACAGCTCCAACAGGCACGAGGTATTTCTTAATCCAGCAAAATCAACCCCCCAGTGTACGTGGGCCATACCCACACATCCTCCCCCTTCCCCTGGCAGAGAAAAGACAGCCATCAGAGTGAGGGAAGGTAGCAATCAGCAAAGGCAGTCAGGATCAATTGCCTCTCATTTCCTAATAAAAGCCAACGGAAAGTGACAGCTGTTTTCACTTCTCTTCATGTTACATCAATAGCAGCAACATTTTCAAGCCACGTAACATCCTTTTCCTCGGGTCATGTCCTCAGCTCTTCCTTCACCAGCATCTGCTTAATTTCCCAGCGGGTCCTTCTTTCTTGACATTGACGGGAAGTTTGCAGTCAAGTGCTTAAAGCCCCTTCCTTTGTTTCACTGTGAACAAAATGTAACTTGAAGATAAGCTTCCTAGGAAAAATGGTTAGGAACCTTTCTGCAAAAAGGCTCTCTTAAATGATTCAGAGGCTGCCTGAGCTGGGAACTGCTCGGCACCTGTCAGGGTTTTAAACAGCTCTAAGGGACAAGCACAATTTATGAGGTAGGATGAGAGCTAGCTATGGACTTCCACCCTGGGAATCCCTTTCAGCCTAAATTGGCCTGGAGGCATGAATGAATCTCTTGTACTTTCCATGGATGCCTTTTTATCTCATAAACAAACATTTAAAATAAGTGCAATGATGAATGAAGTTGCATTTGCATTTTTCCTACTTAAATCAAGAGCATCGCTCTCTCCCGGGCTGCGGTGACTGCACTTTCAGGTCACATTGCGAGAGTTAGACCCTGGAGGAAGAGAGTCTGAATTTTGCAATTTGAATTCACCGTAAAATCTCACCCCATACAAAAAAATTCCACTCTTTTAGTTGCCTCATTTCATCCTGAAATCTAAATACACTGCAGCAAATGCAGCTCACGCTACTCCTGGCATTCTTTTCCTGACAGTGACGAGATGTTTCCTCTGCAAACCCTGGACATGATCCCCAGGCATTCTCACAATCACCCAACACTCCCAAAGTGGCTTTTATCTCATGCGGCCCCTACTGGGCCAGGTTCCACTCTCAGTTGCAGCACTTTTAATCTGAAGTAAATCTATTCTCATGCATTGGAAATTACTCCGGATTAACACCTGGTGGAACTGGTCTTCTATCTGAAGCCTCTGGGTGCTCCTACAATTCAGACTATTCTTTTGATTGTTAAATATTTGATACCTCTTCTGTATGCCAATGGCAAATTGGCTCTGCTGTTCTTTTGTGTTTAGTTAATGTGGGTTTTAGTGGATTCTCTGCAAACGACTTGCAATTTTGAAATCCGGTTTGGCTGTTTTTTCTGAAAGAGATGCTCTGGGAATTGGCTGTCCAATACGGTACAGTTATGCAGGGGTCAGACTCGATGATCAGAGGAGTCCTGGGCCGTGCAATCTATAAACTGTACTGCCAATGAATGAATAGAATTCCCTCACTCTCTGGCTTCGTCACTGTAACTCTCCTCTCAGAAAGATAGTTTGTTCTGTCCCATTAGCACTTCTTCATCCAGATCTGTCAGGATTCTGTCATGTGAGGGAACTCTTGTGTTGTCAGGGCAGGATCATAGCAGGCTTTAGAAAGCAGAGAGCGTGCTCTTTAACACTCACCTGCATATGACATTGTCACTGTTGGACTCTAATGTGGGCTTCAGTTAGGAGAGAAACAGATTCACTGCTTGTACTGAAGAACAAAGCACAAATGAATGCACAGATTAGTTGGCATTGTTCATGTTTTCACCAGCTGCTGGCTGCCTTAGCCCTTCTTAGTATTAAGTTTCTGGTCGCACTTATGCCCCTGTAAATCTGGAACTCCAGTTCTGGGTGGGGAATTGATTTGCTCATTGGTTAGAAGACAAAGAATAAAATTATGCCCAACAGCCACTGCTTTACACATGAAACCATGGGAGCTGGCTGGAGGAGTTTGGGGTCATCTGAATGTGAGACTCAAAGTCACAAAACCCTGGCTGGGATGATTTAGTGGGAGTGGTCCTGCTTTTAGCAGGGGGTTGGACTAGATCACCTCCTGAGGTCCCTATCATTCTATGGTTCTAAGTGAACAGCACAGCCCTGAGGAGAGAATGCAGGGGGCTGGAGAATGGGCTTTACCTGCTCCAATTTTGAGGGCTGAGGTAAAAAAGGCCCCTTTCCTTTCCCTGGAAATCTCTCTCCCAGCTGGAGGAATTCAGAACATCTAACCTCCTCCCTCCTGAGTGTGCACCATCCCACCCAATCACAGAGACTGGCAAAGATACTGAACACTGCCTGAACTGAGCTTGGCCCCAGGCTTCAGGGACACCCCTTTCCAAGTCCCTGGCACTCCAACTCAGCTTCCCACCCTCAGTCGGCTCCACTCCCTTCCGAGAACAGCAGGGCCCTGAGCCCAGGCCTTTCTCTCCAGGGACCCACAGAGCAGCTCATTCCATGTTTGTGTGGCTTTCCCTCCCATGAACTCAGCCTGTCTCACTCCACCCCCTTCGGCTCCCCAAAAGCATTCCCATATAGGCCCAGGCTTAGCCCAGCCCTCTTTAATTGGCTGACCTGGGCACACCTGTTCTGGTCCAAGCGAGCTGGGCCCAGCCAATCCACAGACGCCCGCTACCCTCTAACAAATTCCCAAAGGCACGATGCCTTCATGTCTCCCACCCCTGCTGTCTGGGCCACTTACATGTTAGCGAGGCCTGGAGTAGCTCCAGAACTGAGCATTTGCTCCCAGAGCAGGCAAGCCGGGCTGGCTTTAAATCTTGTCCTTTCTGCTTTTCTTATTTGTAAAGTTTTGGAGGCTCTAGAACAGGCTGGTTTGAATGAATTTCCAGCAGTGCTCCCAGGTTCCCCTCCGTCACCCAGTGAATGGCTGTGGACTGGAACCAGAAGCAGCGAGAGATGAAGGATCCTGCAGCTTTCTAGGAATGCTTGAAAGAGAACAAAAGGCAAAGAAGCCTAAGAAGGGGCCAAATTCTGCTTTCACTTGCAAGGGTGTGAATCATTTATATTGGGTGAAGAACTTTCCCAGATTTGCCAGGGCATAACAGTCTCCTGGCTGTAAGACTTGTTAGTGGGTCAGTTTGAATGATTGATTAATGAGTGTCAAAGAAGGTCACAAAATATCTATAAATCAGCGCAGGTAGGGAGGTTCATAGACCCCAGGCCAGAAAGGGCTGTAATCATTTAGTCTGGCCTTCTGTATAACACAGGTCATAAACTCCCACGGCATTATTCCGAGAGCAAGATCCAGAGGGGAAACTGTGTTTGTCTAGTTCAGCAAAGCAAATAAGGAGCCCTGTGGCACTTTAAAAGACTAACACATTTATTTTTCACATGATCTTTTGTGGGCAAAGTCCCACTTTATCAGATACCAGAGTGGAGAAAACTTATGTTGGGGAAAAAAACCCCAAAATTTACAGTATGGGAGGGGAAGATAAATCCTGTGATTACATCATCAGGTCAGATTACTTCAGCAAATCAAACAAGTTGTATAGATCCAAACACATATCCAGTCTGATTTAGAGTGATCAGTGATGGGGAATCCACTGTCACCACCGGTAAATGGTTCCAATGGTCAGTTACTGTCACTGTTAAAGTTCTTTCTCGTCTGAACTCGCGTAGCATCAGCTTCCAGCCATTCCCCATGTCAGTACTTATAGACGACGACGAAGTCACCCCTTAACTTTTTCTTTGTTACGCCAACTGGTTTGAGCTCCAAGTCTGTCACTAGAAGCATAGTTTCCAATCCTTTCATCTTAGAATCATAGAATCATAGAATAATAGGGTTGGAAGGGACCTCACGAGGTCATCTAGTCCAACCCCCTGCTAAAAAGCAGGACCACTCCCCCTAAATTATCCCAGCCAGAGTTTTGTCTAACCGAGCCTTAAAAATCTCCAAAGATGAAGATTCTACCACCTCCCTAGATAGCCCATTCCAATGCTTCACCACCCTCCTAGTGAGAAAGTTTTTCCTAATATCCAACCTTGACCTCCCCAGCTGTAATTTGAAACCATTGCTCCTTGTTCTGTCCTCTGTTACCCTCGAGAACAGCCTAGCTCCCTCCTCTTTGGAGCAACCCTTCAAGTAGTTGAAGGTTGCTATCAAATCTCCCCTCAGTCTTCTCTTCTGTAGACTAAATAAGCCTAGTTCCTTCAGTCTCTCCTCATAAGTCATGTGCCCCAGCCCCTTAATCATTTTTGTTGCCCTCCGCTGGACTCTTTCTAATTTGTCCACATCCTTTCTGTAGTGGGGAGCCCAAAACTGGACACAGTACTCCAGATGCGGCCTGACCAGTGTCGAATAGAGGGGAATTATCACATCCCTCGATCTGCTGGCAATACTCCTACTGATGCAGCCTAATATGCCATTGGCCTTTTTGGCAACAAGGGCACACTGTTGGCTCATATTCATCTTCCCGTCCACCATAACTCCCAGGTCCTTTTCTACAGCGCTGCTACTTAGCTGATCGGTCCCCAGCCTGTAGCAGTGCATGGGATTTTTCCGTCCTAAGTGCAGGACTTTGCACTTGTCTTTGTTGAACCTCATGAGGTTTCTTTCGGCCCAGTGTTCCAATTTGTCCAAGTCTCTCTGGATCCTGTCCCTGCCCTCCAGAGTATCTACCATTCCCCCCAACTTGGTGTCATCCGCAAACTTACTAAGCACGCAGTCTATTCCATCATCAAGATCATTAATGAAGATGTTGAATAGAACCGGCCCCAGGACCGACCCCTGGGGCACTCCACTCGTTACCGGTTGCCAACCAGACATCGAGCCATTGATTCCTACCCGCTGAGCCCGTTGATCTAACCAGTTTTCGATCCACCTTACGGTCCACTCATCCAACCCATACTTCCTTAACTTGCCAACGAGAATGCTGTGGGAAACCGTATCAAAAGCCTTGCTAAAGTCAAGGTATATCACGTCAACGGCTCTTCCCGCATCCACAAATCCAGTCATCTCATCATAGAAGGAAATCAGGTTGGTCAGGCACGATTTGCCCTTGGTGAATCCATGTTCACTGTTCCTGATCACTCTATTTTCCTCCAAGTGTTTCAGGATGGATTCCTTGAGGACCTGCTCCATGATTTTCCCAGGGATTGAGGTGAGGCTGACCGGTCTGTAGTTCCCCGGATCCTCCTTTTTCCCTTTCTTAAAGATAGGTACTATATTTGCCTTTTTCCAATCCTCCGGGACCACCCCCGTTCGCCATGAGTTCTCAAAGATAATGGCCAGCGGCTCTGCAATCACTTCCCCCAACTCCCTCAGCACCCTCCGATGCAGTTCATCCGGCCCCATGGACTTGTGCACATCCAATTTCATTAAGTGTTCCCTAACCTGACTTTCCCTCACCGAGGGCCACTCTTCTCTCCAGTCCGTGTTACCCCGTGTAGTAGCCTGGGAGCTGGCCCGCCCTGTGAAGACTGAAGTAAAAAAAGCATTGAGTACTTCAGCCTTTTCCGCATC
Organism: Pelusios castaneus; assembly: GCA_007922175.1. Lineage (NCBI taxonomy): Eukaryota > Metazoa > Chordata > Testudines > Pelomedusidae > Pelusios > Pelusios castaneus. The sequence continues at coordinate 868,963 of ML686132.1, forward strand.
ATCCTCCATGAGGGTGCCTTCCCCATTCAGTAAGGGACCTACACCACCTCTGATCCTTTTCTTGTTGCTGATATACTTATAGAACCCCTTTCTGTTATCCTTCACATCTCTTGCTAGCTGCAACTCCAATTGTCCTTTGGCCTTTCTGATTTGATCCCTGCAGTCCCGAGCAATATCTTTATTCTTACTTGTGGTTCTTCTCTGACCCATCTCCAATTCATCAATATCCTTCTTGGTCCTGATCTGGACACACTGCTCTTAGAACTGGACACGTTATTTCAGCCGAGATCGCTCCTGTGCCAGAGAACGAAGCCAAAGAGTCTCTTCATCAGGATTCCCCTTTTTATGCTAGGATGGCGTTAGTCCATTTGGCCACAGCATCACCTCAGGAGCTCATGTTTCCACTCATCATTCATCACCACCCCCACATCTTTTTCAGAGTCACTGCTCCCCATGGTAGATTCCCCCCCAATCTTCTCAGTTTGGCCTGTAGTTTTTGTTCCTAGCTGATAGGTTTTTATTTAACTATGTGAAAACACACATTGTCTGCTTGCACCCAGCCTGCCAAGAGAGCCAGATCACTCTGTAACAGTGAGCTGTCCTCTCCATGATTTACCACTTTGCAAACTTTGGCTGCTGATTTCATGTTTTCCTCCAGGTCACTGATAAGAATGTTAAATGGCGTAGGCTGAGAAGCAACCCCTTGGGACGCTACTGGATGGATATCCACTTGGTGACAAGTCCCTGATCAGTTACATTTGGAGAATTATCAGTTAGCTAACTTTCAATCCACTTAATGTGCACCGTGTATGTTTTTTATCCTTCTCATTTTTAATGAAATGTTGTGTGGTACCAAGTCAAACACCTTACAAATGAATCAGTACATTAGATCAGTATTATAGTCTTAATCAACCAATCTTGTAATGTCATCGAAACAAAACATAAAGATACCAAGTTTTTTTGGCAGGATCTATTTTCCATAAACACATGTGTGATGAGGTGTCTAAACTTGCCCCTAGGGACAAAGGGGCTAATGGTCTCCTGTCTGCAAAGCTGGCTCCACCCCTTCATCCCTGTCAATTGTGTTGGGGTAGGATAAGATAAGGGCAGCCGGTTACTGGGTAGCTCTGGGAAAGCTCCCAAGAGGAACTTCTGGAAAGCATCAGGGAAACTGGTCTCAGGATTGTCACTCATTGATTCCTATGCAGATAGTAGGAAGCAGGCTCCATTCGCCCAGCTGGGTAGGATATCTGTGTGATGGCTTAGTTGGGGTTGGTCCTGCTTTGAGCAGTGGTTGGACTAGATACCTCCTGAGGTCCCTTCCAACCCTTATCTGCTATGCTTCTATGAATGCCCCTAGCTGAGTCCTTAAGCATTCTTTGTTGAAACCCTCTTCCCATGCTAGAAACAGAGAATCAGGAAGCTTCTGGGGAACCAGGAACATGTGCCCCTTCAAAAGCACAGATTGTTTGGCTTAAATTAGTACTGAGGAAATTCCCATCTTCGTGGGCAGGGGACAGCAACATTCAGACAGCAGGAGGTGAATGTCACTGACCTGAGAATTGTGACATCATGTTGATTGGCATGGGTTATGTTGTCCTCCTTAACTCTTGATGAATTGAGTGCCATATCAGCTGCTCCACCATCCTGCCTAGAAGCAAAGCCAGACTGACATGCCTATCACTTCCTAGGTCATCCCATTCACCCTTTTAAATACTGGACCAACATTAGCTTTTTACTGGGGTCCTGGAACTTCTCAGATACTCCGAGGCATCCTGAAAATCAACATTTACTGATCCATTGAGTGCCTCAGCCAGCTCTTTGAAAGCTCTTGGCTTCAAAGTTATCTATATCTGCTGAGTCTAAAATGTTGAACTTTAGTAGATGCCTGCAGGCCAGTGCTCAGTGCTGTGGGACGGACCGGCTCTGGGGGGAGCCAAGGCCGTGGGGCCAGAGGCCGCGATCTGCAGTGTCCTGCCACATCCCTAAGCTGCTGGGGACACCACCCAGCCTGGGGGTGGGACAAACCAGTGCATGGCAGCACTGTGCAAGGACAGGGGTGGGGCCATCTGGTGTACAGCACAACCTCCAGGAGCAGCGTTTCAGGACCAGGGTGCTGTTGGGACCCTGGTAGAGGAGACCTGCCAGGCCTTGGCGTCCTGGACCGTGCTGTGCTGGTCTGAGCAGGGCTGGATTATTGCGGGATGTCAGGGATCCCCTTTAGCCTGAGACCCAGGACTGCATCCTCGAAAACGACTGCCTTCATCCAGCTCTGTCCTCCCGAAATACAAATGGATGTTTTTTCTCCCCAAATACAGAAGAGAATATTTATTGAACATTTCTGTCTTTCTCCGCAGTGTTGTTGATAATGCTGCCTTTTCCATCCAGTAATGAACCAATACCATTGTTAAGATTCCTTTTTGTACCTGGAACTCTGTAACTTATATTCATTACTGTCAATTTCCCTCTTTGTTACATATTTATTTTATTTTTGTATACATCGCTTCACTTCCCTTCTGTTATGGAAGCAATTAATAAAAGCATATGTCAAATAAATAGGCTTAATCAATTCATTAATCAAAGATCATTAGACAACGATTAACACAGCTTAATACAGGAAGGAAGAGCCCATACCTTATTAACCCCTTTGGAAGACTGCAGTTGCGGCCGTCAGACTATCTGAAAATTCTGTCCTTCCTCCTAGTGGCTCTTTATAGCACATGAGGAGTCTCACAGTCCTTATTGTATCACTTAATACAACTTATCTAACATACCTATCCTCTCCCCCCCCAACAGTAAGACATGAAAAATCGTCTACATTCCGTACATGGATCACCTGTTTTTAGTTTCAATGTGGCAAGTATTTTATTTTTGAACAATTTTATACAGACCCCGTGCATTACTCATGAAACAGAGATGCTCACACATTAGACAAGAATTGTTTTTTGAACATTTCTGGCATGTTATTTTAGAAATTAGTGAAGTATATATACATTTATTTTTATGGTATGTTTGTGCCTCTTCACGTCAACTCTCCCTTTGGTTAACATAAGTAAAACCATTGGTAAAGATCTTAGTATGGGGACAATTCAGGAAACATATGTAATATTCTATATAATATTCACAGTCATGCTGGAAGGGCATTATGAACGGGGTACTTCAGGGATTGGTTCTGGGTCTGGTTCTGTTCAATATTTTCATTAATGGTTTAGACGATAGCAAAAAAAGTACATTTATAAAGTTTGCAGATGATACCAAGCTGGGAGGGGTTGCAAGTGCATTGGGGGATAGGATCACAATTCAAAATGATTTGGACAAACTGGTGAAATGGTCTGAGGTAAATAGAATGGAATTCAATAAAGACAAGTGCAAAGTACTCCACTTAGGGAAAAAGAAGCCATTGCACGCATGCAAAATGGGCAATGACTGCCTAGGAAAGAGTGCTGTGGAAAGGGATCTGGGTGTCATAGTGGACCACAAGCTAAATATGAATCAACAATGTAACACAGTTGCAAAAAAAAGTAAATTAGGTACAGCGCATTTCCTTTATCTAAAAAACTTACAGAGGAAGGCAAAAAACCCCCAGAGCCCAGGCCAATCAGCCCTGGGGGAAAATTCCTTCCCGACCCCAAATATGGTGATCAGTTAAACCCTGAGCACGTGGGCAAGTCTCAACAGCCAGTTATCCAAGAAACAATTCTCTGTAATAACTCAGAACCCACCCCATGTACCCTCCCCTCTTAGGCCACTTGTAAATCCACCACACGTAGCCAAATATCAGTCAATTTCCAAAATAGGCTAATCATACCATCCCCTCCATAAATTTATCAAGCTCAGTTTTGAAAGCAGTTATGGTTTTTGCCCCCACAACTCCCCTTGGAAGGCTATTCCAGAACTTTACACCTCTAATGGTTAGAAACCTGCGTCTAATTTCAAGCCTAAATTTCTTGATGGACAGTTTATAACCATTTGTTCTGGTGTCCACATTGGTGCTGTACTCAAATAATTCCTCTCCCTCCCTGATATTAGTCCCTCTGATGTATTTATAGAGAGCAATCATATCCCCCCTCAGCCTTCTTTTGGTTAGGCTAAACAAGCCAAGCTCCTTGAGTCTCCACTCATAAGGCTGGTTTTCCACTCCACAGACCATCCTTGTAGCCCTTCTCTGCACCTGTTCCAATTTGAATTCGTCCTTTTTAAACATGGGGGACCAGAACTGCACACAATATTCCAGATGGGGTCTCACCAGTGCCTTGTACAGCGGCACTAACACCTCCCTGTCTCTACTTGAAATCCCTCTCCTGATACATCCTAGAACCGCATTAGCTCTTCTCACGGCCACATCACATTGGCGGTTCATAGTCATCCTATGATCAACCAGTGCTCCCAGATCCTTTTCCTCCTCAGTCCATTTCAACTGATGCATCCCTAACTTATAGGAAAAATGCTTGTTGTTTGTCCCTAAATGCATGACCTTGCACTTCCCATTATTAAATTTCATCCTGTTCCTGATACTCCAGTTTACAAGGTCATCCAGATCTTTCTGTATGGTATCCCGATACTTCTCCGTATCGGCAATACCTCCCAACTTGGTGTCATCCGCAAACTTTATTAGCACATTCCCGCTTTTTGTGCCAAGGTCAGTAACAAAAAGGTTGAACAAGATTGGTCCCAAGACAGATCCCTGAGGGACTCCACTGGTAACCTCCCTCCAGCTTGACAAGTCACCCTTCAGTATGACCCGCTGTAGTCTCCCTTTTAACCAGTTCCGTATCCACCTTACTATATTCATATTAATCCCCATCTTCTGTAACTTAACTAATAACTCCCTATGTGGAACTGTATCAAATGCCTTGCTGAAATCTAAGTAAATTAGGTCCACCACATTCCCTTTATCTAAAAAATCTGTTATCCTTTCAAAAAAGGAGATCAAGTTGGTCTGGCAAGATCTCCCTTTTGTAAAGCCATGTTGTATTTTATCACAGTTACCGTTATCCTCTACAGCCTTAAGTACTTTCTCCTTCAAAATTTTCTCCAAGACTTTGCATACTACTGAGGTCAAACTAACAGGCTGGTAGTTATCCGGATCATTTTTATTCCCTTTCTTGAAAATAGGAACTACATTAGCGATTCTCCAGTCATACGGTACAACCCCCAAATTTACAGATTCATTAAAAATCCTCGTTAAAGGGCTGGCAATTTCACGAGCCAGTTCCTTTAGAATCCTCGGATGGAGATTGTCTGGACCCCCTGATTTAGTCACATCCAGCAACCCAAGTTTGGCTTCTACCTCAGGTATGGTAATTTCCACATTCATGATCTCATTCTCATTAGCTTCCCTACCTCTACCCCCCAGCTCAACTTCACTCTCATTGAAAACAGATGCAAAGTACTTATTTAGACATTGAGCCATGCCCAGATTATCCTTGACCTCCACCCCATCCTCGGTTTTTAGCGGTCCCACTTCTTCTTTCTTTGTTTTTTTCCTATTTATATGGCTAAAGAACCTTTTACTATTGGTTTTAATTCCCTTCGCAAGGTCCAGCTCAGCTTGACTTTTTGCCTTTCTCACTCTCTCTCTACATGTTCTGACCTCCAAAAGGTAGCTTTCCTTGCTGATCCCTCCCCTTTTCCACTCTTTGTAGGTTCTGTGCTTCTTCCTAATTGCCTTTCTGAGATGCTTACACGTCCAGCTTGGTCCACAGCTCTTGCCTATGAATTTTTTCCCCTTCCTCGGAATGTAGGCTTCAGATAGTTCATGCAACTTTGATTTGAAGCGATTCCAAGCCTTTTCTACATTTACATTCCTGAGTTCTTCTATCCAGTCCACTTCCCCAACTAATTCCCTTAATTTTCTAAAGTTAGCCTTTTTAAAGTCAAAGATCCTGGTCGCTGATTTATTTTTGTTTATCCTTCCAATTAGTTTGAACTGAATTAGCTCATGGTCACTTTAACCTAAGTTGTCCCCTACAACCAGTTCATCTATGAGGTCCTCACTACTCACCAGTACTAAATCTAAGATGGCATCCCCTCTCGTTGGTTCGGTAACCATTTGGAGAAGGAATTTATCAGCTATCACATCCAGGAAAAACTGGGCCCTCTTATTACTACTAGCACACGTCCTCCAGTCTATATCTGGGAAGTTAAAGTCTCCCAAAATCACACAGTTTCCAGTAGTATTAACTTCCTTAAAGGCCTTAAAGAGGTCCCTATCCATGTCTAGATCAGATCCTGGTGGTCTGTAACACACTCCAAGCACCATTCCAGGAGAAACTTTAGTAGCTTTTTTCCCTAACATGATTTTTACCCAGATTGATTCTGTCTTGTTAATTCCATCACTTTGAATTTCCCTGCAGTCTATCTCCTCATTGACATACAATGCCACTCCCCCACCTTTGCCTTTATATCTGTCTTTCCTAAAGAGCACATAGCCTTCAATACCGGTACACCAGTCATGACTACTATTCCACCATGTTTCAGTTATCCCTATAATATCTGGTCTCACTTCCTCTACCAGGTCCTATGATGGTGTCTTTTGTTCATGATATGTGGGCAGAGTTGGCAATGGGGTTTCTTGCAGGCATATCTGCCTACTTTAATGTTTCTGTTGTTTGGTTTGTAGTTGCCAGTAAGTATCTGTTTAAAATGGGGGCGGGGGGAGGGCTGTCTGTAAGCGAGAAGACGCCTACCCTCCAAAGCTTGAGAAGGTCAGTAGAATAGGCTGTAGATTGTTGATGATGTGCTGTTGGGGTTGTAGGTGATGACCAGTGGCATTCTGTTGTTTTCCTTGTTGGGCTTGTCCTGTAGTATTTGACTTCTGGGTAAACATCTGGCTCTGTCAGTCTGTTTTCCTCACTCCCCTAGGTGGGTATTATAGTTTTAAGAATGCTTGGTACAGATTCTGAAGTGTTACAAGAAGGTACCAGCTACAGAAAGTAGCTTGGGCCCTGAAGTTCAATGGGTTTGGTAGGCGCAACACTGGGATGCAAAGTGAAAGGTACAAACAGTTTTATTAAGATACAGACAAGAAAGAAAAGAAAAAGAAAAACACTAATGCTTATGCCCGTTCAGCAGATGGGAACTCCAGTTAAACAACTGTGGGCACAGAGCATGGGGAGCAATGACTCGTGGCGGCGAACACAGCAGTTGCCCTGACGACGAAGTTCCAAGTAGGGGGCCTTATCCACCGGCTTTTATACACTTATACTTGCTAAGTGGGAAGCTGGCATGCACATCTAATTATTTTTCTCATGTATTTATAACATTCCTTTGCCCCGGTCTTATCTTGTTATTTTACAGAGTTTACATGTTATGTCTGCTATGTTGTGGGAGCAAGGTATGTCCTTGGTCAGTACCAGCTCTGTTTTGCTTATACACAGGGTTAACTTTTGGTCAGGGCTGATTAGTGGCTACACCACCTCCTAGCAGCGTATCACGTCACAAATTCTTCTGTTGGCCACTGCACTAAGGTGTCTGTCTCTGTCTGAGGTATCAGAGCAAATTCAGTTATATTTTAGAGTTTGTCTGTAGACAATGGATCATGTGGTATGTCCCGGATGAAAACCTGAGGGATGTAGGTAAATATAGTGGTAAATAGGTTGCCGATATGGGGTGATGTTTATGTGTCCATTGTCATGCCCCTATAAACCAAACGAGACTGAAGGAGAGAAAAGAGCTCTTGTTTATTATCGCGGCCGCGAGGTTGTCTCTGCACCCCCCCCCCCCCAAGGGGAAACAAAGGCAACAAAAACAAGCAGGAAAAGCAGTACAGTTATACTCTTTGGTTACAGCGTATCTGACGTCATGGTCATAACGGATCCTTGACAGGTCCAGATGTTGATCTGACCGCAGACACTTTCTGTTATGTGTGGTCACTTGCTACGCCTAGATAGCAGCACATTGCTTATATCTTTAGCAGAACAAGCACCCCGCCTGGGGGTTTGGTAGCTAAGGATATATAGTAAAAAAATAATCTTCAAGGGGCCTAACAGCTAAAGGTTATACAAAATAGTAAAATGGAGTCAATATAGCTAATGCTGAAAAGAGCAAGAGCAAGCACAAGCACAATTCTGTCTTTAGGCCCCACACCATCGCTAATTTTGTACTGTAGTGCCCAGGAAGTGGATCTCCCATGTGGAGTGGTGTAGGCTGAGGTTAATGCTTGTGACGAAGTGGGGAGATTCTCAGGTTTTATTCTGGATGTTAGGTGCTGTGCCTCCATTTCCCTTGCTTCTCTGTTCATGTATTCTGGTGATGAGACCTATGTGTTTGACTATTACAGGGACCCCTGGAGGATAGATGCGCTCTCCCCAGCCACACGTAGGTAGACCATTTTCAGGACCCCAACTCCTGCCCAACCAGTCACATAGGTTGTGGCTGGTCAAGACCAAGGGGCAGTGTTCACCTAGCCTGGGAAAAAGACATGGGGAATCTGAGGGAGAGAAGGGCTGTGCTATGGCATGAGTCTAACAGAGGACAGAACAAGGAGCAATGGTTTCAAATTACAGCTGGGGAGGTCAAGGTTGGATATTAGGAAAAACCTTCTCACTAAGAGGGTGGTGAAGCATTGGAATGGATTACGTAGGGAGGTGGTAGAATCTCCGTCTTCGGAGATATTTAAGGCCCGGTTAGACAATACCCTGGCTGGGGTGATTTAGTGGGAGTGGTCCTGCTTTTTAGCAGGGGGTTGGACTAGATGACCTCGTGAGGTCCCTTCCAGCCCTATTGTTCTATGATTCTAAACCTCCCACACTGCAACTTGAAACCATTGCTCCCAGCTCTGTCATCTATCACCACTGAGAACAGCCGCTGCACCCCACTAGAACTCCCTATCAGGTAGTTGAAGGCTGCTATCCAATCCCCCTCATTCTTCTCTTCCACTCACTAAAGAAATCTAGTTCCCTCAGCCTCCCCTCACAAGTCATGTGCTCCAGCCCCCTAATCGTTTTTGTTGCTCTCTGCTGGACTTTCTCCAATTTGTCCACATCCTTCCTCTGGTGAGCGGTCCAAAACCACACAGTACTCCCAGAAGTAGCATCCCCTCTGCCAAATAGAGGGAAATAATCATCTTGATCTGTCAGCAATACTCCTACTAATGCAGCACAATATGCTATTAACTTTCTTGGTAATAAGTGCCCACTACTGATTTTTATCCAGCTTCTTGTCCACTCTAACATCCAGGTCCTTTTCTGCCGAACTGCTGTCCAGCCAGTCTCTCCCCAGTCTGTGCAGTGCATCGGATTCTTCCGTCCTAAGTGCAGGACTCTGCACTTGTCCTCTTTGAACCTGATCAGACTTTTTGTTCACTTCTCGAACTTGTCTAGGTTCGTCTTTATATGTCAAGGTAAAGACCGATAGAGAATTTTCCTGTGTTCAGTGCAACACTTTTTGAGTTAAGAAATTGCCATTCATAATAACAGGAATTGCCAGGATATTTTTAGTACTGGCATGACCCCTCCAGCATAGCACACTGATTGAAATCCCTTGTAACCATGTAGCTCTTTTGCTTACACATTATAGATAAATCCATGTAGCAGCCACCAGCTAATGCCTTCTCTTGTGCTTTATCTATTAGGATGCTGGTCCTTAAGCATTTAAGATAATTTTCTTTTGAATTATCAGAAAGTCAGAAACAGGTCATGCAATTTTTGACACGGTGCCCTCCCCCTCTCCATTTGGCTATTTGATCCTGCCTAAATAGATTTCATAGCCCTTCACTGAAACACTCCAATTCTGTGAATCATTACAGTAGTATTAGCCAGGTGGAATTTCTCTCATAGGTAATTCTAATTCTCCTTGCTTGTCACCCATTTTTCTAGCATTGGTGTCAAGGTAATTAAAGAAATAATGCATTTAATGTCTTTTGGTTCTTTGATTCATTTTTTTATCAACATTGTGATTTTGGGCTAATTGTGTGCTAATATCGTCCTTTTTTTTAAAAAAAAACCACACCTCTCCTCCTTTGTTACCAGTTTAACCCCTTCTCCTAACTACTCTAGCTAGCCTATCCCAAAGAGATTGGTTCTCCTTTTGCTGATATGGCCCTCTCTCCCCACAGAAGCTGGACCAACATTCCACTAAACCAGAATCCTTTACCCTACACCACTTACCTTACTAGTGGTTCACTTCATCCTCTGTCGTCTTTGCTCATGGGACAAGAAAGGAGCTCAGAGAAGAACACTTCCAAGTTCTCTGTAGTTTTCTTTTTATCTATGAGATGGTGTCATTTGTGCAGATCTGAACCAGTGGTTTCTTGTCCATTAACTCAGAGAGCTATCCAGTTTTGGAGTTATGTCTCATTTCTATGTTTGTATTTTATGAATCTGGAAAACAGCTTGCAGCAATTCCAAACTGTTCCAAAGTATGAGCTTAGTTTTGTTCATATTTATATCCCACTTATTAACAACAAACAGGAAATTCAACGGTGTTATTAGATCTTACCCCCTTTCATTATCTAGTTTCATACACTGTAGTATACCGTACCAGCCACACACATCTGTGCTAACGGTACCCAATGCAGTGATCATATTTTGCAAACCTTAACAGACCCTATGTCTTGTTTCTGACTTGTTCTCTTGTGCCTGACAGATCATATACTGGTAAAGAATGGATGGTACGCAGTTAGTAGTAGTTTAACTTCGCATCCTCAGCCTTACCATGAATACAAGGGATTCTGGGGATACAAAGGGGCATAAGCACAAAGTATTCTGAGTCGTACATGACATTGGTTCAGGGGTTGAGGATGTCCACACTGATGAGAGCAATGGACTGAAGTTCATGGTCCCTCCCCAGTCTCTGGCTGGTTGGTGTTCTCTATGGGCAGAGCTGCTTAAAGTCAGCAAAGGAGAAAGATCCTGGTTGTCATTTGCAGTCCCCCTTTCACACTGTGTATCAGATCTGAGCCTTCCTAAACCCTCTGCCCTTAAAAATCATACAAGAGATGCAGAAAATAAGTTGTGCAGTAGGCTCAGGGGATTCATTCCAGCACCCTAGGATGAGACAAGGATTATGAAAGAGCCTAGAAAGATATCATTGCACTTACCAATAAACATTTCCAGGCTGTGTGATTTACTCAAAATACAGAAAACTATGATAACTGAGAGAGGCAAATCTTGTTTGCTGCCACATTGAGCAAGTACAGAATATACCTCAAAGAGCTTTGGCATTTCATTTGTTTCCAATATTGGTTACTAATGGAAAAAGTGAAAGTAATTGCATGTTAAAGATTAGACTTGACTTGGATGGAGTAAATATAGCTCAAGTGTCAAGCACATCATTCACACTAGGACACCTGGTGAGAGGAAATAAATTAATCTAAGTGACACAGTATTTTAATTGCCTCAGTCTGAGTGGTCACTACTCACTGTGGGTGTGCTCAGAAGATTTCAGGAGGTACGAGTGTTTCAGTTTGTGTTCAGGATGGTGACAATGAAGGATTTTGAAGCTGCATTTCTTGGCATAGAACATCAGTTAAAAGAAAGTCTTTCTCATTCAGGGAATTTCATTCCTATTCTGTTGTTATCCTATTAAGCAGTAAACTTTTGGGCCACACCATAACTGCCAGCACGATGCTCGCTCACTTGTACACACTGTAGTCTGTATACGGAAGATTGTTTAGTACAACATATAACCATATGCCTTTCTACACTGTTCCAGCTGAATAAATGTCAGGAATAAATTGGGATGGGTTTTACACGTGCCCAGCTAAGAGCAGATAGAGTAGGAGCAAATGCAAAGGCTGCATGCTAGCCCAAGACAGCTCCCTGGAAAGGCTGTGCTTCCTCATATGTGGCATCGGTCTCTGCCAGTCTCATGTCATGGGCTGCTTCTGTTCTGAGCAGGCGAAAGAGACATCTGCATGTCTTGGAAGGTGGAGCATTCGGGACCCTGTGAGTGTGTATGGCAGGCAGTCACTGGACCCATTTCTAATGCCAGGGCATTGAGGGCTCAAATTGGACTGGACTTGTCCAAAGAAGTAAAGTCCAACAGAAATGAAGTGATCCCCCAGCGTCATCAACTCTTCCCTTTGGGATTGGATTTCTCCGGTCCGTTCTAAGCAGCTAGTGGATCTTTGCTGTTAACTGGGAGAGGCCACAGTTTGCCAGTGCCAAAGGGCGACAGGTATCAGTAAGAATTAATCACTTTACAGATCTCCAAGAACATGCAGCTGCTCCATCTCATGGCAGAGCATGATGTGGTATATCCCTGCACACTGCATTGGGTTCCCATTGCCCTCAGCACACGGTCTCTGCCAGGGTCCCTGCAGGCAGGCTGCTGCCCAGGGTGAGGTGCAGCCGAGGAGTTTGCCTCACGCAGGTTCGAATGGAGCTGGCACTACTCACTCACTACTTAATGGAGCTTGTCACAGCAGCCCGTCATTTCTCTGACAACTAGTGATTTATTAAACAGAAAAGGGCAGTATTTAAATCCAAAGGAGGGTTTTACAGAGTCCTGGGTTTAAGGAGAAGGAATCTTTGTTTAATGACTCCTCAGCTAGCTATCTGTGGCTGCACTCTGCCAGGTGGCTTCACCCTCCCACTGACTAAATAGAGGGAGTGTAGACGCCCGCAGACCGGACATGAGAGCGCCCACACTCCCAGTGGTGCCATGTACGTCCAGAGAGATTGCTGGTGCTCAGCCCCTTACAGGAGCAGTCCCTTACCAGAAAAGGGACTGAGGATGATCGCTCTTCCCAGCACTGGATTGGACCCAGCAGCCCTTCTGCAAGTAAGACCATTTTGTTCAGTGCCCAGGGGAGAGGCAGGGACAGGGGTGAGAGGGCCTGCAAAGGTGAGGACAAGAATTAGTGTGATGAAGGGGAGCAGAGGAAGGATCCATAGAAGAGATGAGATGAACATAGTAGCTCTAAGTGAGCCTGGGGGTGGAAAGTGGCTGAGAGCTGCCATCCTTAGAAGCAGCTGTATGTGATGCAGAGATCTGACTGTCCGCCTTTGCTTTCATTTCATTGAACCATGTATCCCCTGTTCAGGCACACTGTTTGATTCCTTTAATGGGATTGAAGAGTCAGGACACAATTCTCCATCACAGTCAATATCTTATCTTGAGAGAGGCTGGTAAGATCATAGTTTTTCATCCATCTAGGCAGAGATATCAAAGTGTTTTGAGAATGAATTGAGCTTTCAATGCCCTTGTGAAGGAAGGAATAGGTCCTTGTATTCCTGCTTACTGGGGCCTCTGCAGCTTGCTGAGCTTGCAGATTACATCTTTCAGTAGTGCCCATCAACTGAGCGATTTTTTTCCAGGCTCTATTTTCCAGCATCCAACTGGAAACATCGAGGACCTTATTTTCAGAAGTGCCGTACATCCCATCGACCTTAGCTGAAATTCTGGGAGCTAACTGTGATCAGCAGTTCTGCTCCAGCTGGGAACCCCAAAACAGATCAGAATCGGTATGGGGATTTTGGAAAATACAGCCTCCAGTGACTCAGCCAAGGACAGACAGAAGACTTGTGGCCAGGCAGAAAAATAAACTATTGTAGAAACACTCTTCCTCTGAGTCAAACCACTTGTGATGCTAAAGGCAGGGAGGAGTTAGGAGGCTGATTCTGGAGGAGGGACCAAGATCTGTTATGGTCTGGAGAGACTAGTGATAATTTCTGCAGAGGGAAGTTCCTAAGGAAATTATGGTTGGTGTTTTGTTGTTCATTAGGCGAAAATAACCTGTAAACTATAAAGTTTCATCAGTGCTATTTTCACTGGAATTATATAATGATTGAGGATAATAAGTGTTTCCATTTGCCTGTAAAAGACAACTAAAAAGGAGTAAGGAGAACTGCAAAAAGGTTTTCTCCCCTGAACAGGGTCTCTTTGGTGTCCCTTGCAAAGCCAGACAGGACAGTCAGGATAAATCACAATGTGTGGTGGGATCTTTCTCTTCCCTTCTCTTTGGGCACCCCAGAGACTCATTGCCTATCCTGCACCCACTTCATGGCTGTCTTATCTCCTGGAGTCTGAGCTAGATGCCAGAAGAAGAGCCGCTGACAGGTGCTCAGACAGAACCAGGGCCTTCTCCCATACTGCTCTGAGGCCAGATTATGGTAGGATACAGAAGAGATGGATGGAGCCTACTCCACTTTGCACAAAGAGCCTGGCTGCCGTGGCAGAGCCTGGAGTTCCCTGAGTGCAGGGACTGTGCTGCGGTATCCCCCCTAACCATGCCAAAGGGGGTGGGGGAGGCTGGGCCATTATACCATCTGGAATGCTGTACCACTCCAGGAGGCAGTGAGGGCAATTTCCCTGGGTCAGTAGAGTTCTTATTCCTAGTTACTTTACTTCATGTGGATTGAGATAACTTGGAATAAGGAACTCTCATTCAGCAATCAGAGGATCTACAGATGGGGTTAGTTAGGAACAGCTCTTGATCTAACTTCTCATGTAGACAAGTCTCAACAGGCAGGCTGGCATTCCCTGTGTAACCTTCGGGTGGACTGGAATTCATTTAATGGCCCTTCTCCAATGTCACACCCCCTCAAATAAATAAATCAATAAATTAATTAAAAAAAAAAAACCTCCCCAACTCCTATGAAGAAGCAGCTGGAGACCCAGGATCCAGTGTGTAAGGGACTCAAGGCAAAGATTGCTCAGAGTTACCTCCCTTCATTAAAATCTACTAAGAACAAACAACAATGATCTTTATTAACTACTAACTGAATAAATCTTATCCTAAGAAAACAAAATGAAGGTAAACAGAACAGTCCCCCCTGTAAGAAAGATACCCAAGAGACCCCAAGTTCAGGTGGAGTTCACCCAGATCTCAGTTACAGTCTCTGGTCAAGTCTAACGACTTGAGTGGAAAGAGGCAGTTCCTTCTTCTTTTTGGTTGCAGGAATCCCCAGTAGAAATCCATGCAGACTTTTCTTTCTCCTCTGGAACCAGCATTCAGTCACATACAGCTGTGCACAAACTCTGCTACAAAATGCTGCAGAGTGGAAAGAGAACATCTTGCTGTCCACTTCTGGCTCAGCTTCTCCCAGCCACACGCTGAGCAAATGAGCTCTTCTCATGCAACTCTTGTCTCATGTCTGCTGCTCTCAGGCATCTGGCCACACCAGCAGCAGGAAACCATGTGGAGCATGCTCACAGCTACTACTCCCTGATCCAGAAATTTCTGGCTCTGGGCAGCTACATCTGCCCAGGAACAGTAACGCAGTGCCCACCATCCAGTATTCAAATAGGAACAGTAACCCAGTGCCCACCATCCAGTATCCAAATAGAACCGTAACCCAGCCCCAAGAGATCCCTTAAAGATAGTTCCTCATTTAGGTGCATGGGTTATACCTGAACCTTGCTGCCACTCTCACAAAGTCATTGTTCATTGTTATGGACTAGGGGCAGCAGAAGAACTCTCTCACATGTGGTGAGGCCTACAACTGGGGAGAGACAGGGTAACCTGGTGGAAGATGCAGTCATCTATTAAAGAGGAGGTCCAGATATGCTACAATTTCAGTCTTGAAGGAAAATTACCCTGGCTCATAATCAGCTCTGAATACAATAGTTACCTTCCAGAGGGATAGCTGTGTTAGTCTGTATAGAGCAAAGACAACCAAAGTCCTGTGGCAACTTAAAGACTAACACTTTTTTCGGGCATAAGCTTTTGTGGGCGGCAACCCTCTTCGTCAGTTACCTTGGATCTGGACTTTGCCCTGGACTAGAGTTAAAGACCTCAAACTGAAGACAATAAAGAGAGTAAGTTGGTAGTATTTTTTCTAAAGTTGTAAACAGGTAGGAAAGGGAGATGAAGATGGGGAGATGAAGACATGTGAAAAGGTTAATTAAAATATTAATAATGCAGGGTTTCAATTACTCATGCACAAAGAACAAGACTTTTAATGATTTGAAAAACTATGAACAGGAATCTTGTGGACATGCAGGGAACAACAGAAGCCTTTGATTTTGAGCAGAGAAAATAGCTCGACCTGACAGAAGTTTTAAGTGAATGGCTACAGGGGTGAATGAATAGTGTTGAGAAGCAAATTAATGTTTTCCCTGTAGCAACAAATACCCCCTCTAATGAGGGGCCAAAGGAGTGAACAGAGAAGTACCAGAAGTAATCCCAGTCTAGCTCTAGGTGTGTGAGAGCTATGAAGCACCAGGTGTTCCACCAGGTAGAGAAAGATCTCAAGGAAAAGAAGAGACTGAAAAGAAAATTGACCATGAAATAAAGACAAAATGACATTTCCCAAATGCACTGGGGCAAAAGGGCCCTTGTAGGGGTTAGTCTGACATGCTGCTCACAAGTAAGGCCTCCAAGCTTGGGGAACGCTCTGCTGTTGTGCTCAGAGGTGGAGGCAGCAGGAGACAGAAAAGCGTGTTCAGCATTAGCACTGAAGTAGCTGTGGGGCGGGCAGCAGGAAACAGGGCTGAGACAGCAAGGGCCAAAGAAGCCAAAAGTAATAGCAGCCGGACAGACAACGGGTCACCAGGACTCCTGGGGGTCTGTGAAAGATGGTGCGTGGATGCCTGAGAAACTTCCGGTGCCTTCAAACAAAACCAAGACCGGTCCCAGTTGGGGCGTGACAGAGGGATGAAGTCTGCGCTCAGAGAGCTGGATGAGCTTAGGGTTAGCCGTGGAATCAGGGAAGAGCATCCAGGGACTGCAGGCTGGAGCGTAGAAGCATCCCCTGCTATACCCTCTTTCCCAAAGTTAGAGAGAGCCCGAGGCCAGAAGAGAGCCCTGTGATCATCCCATTTCACTCCCACATGACACAGGCCAAAGAACAGTCCACCGCAGTTTACAGAGCAGATCTTTCGAGAAAACATCACATCTGGATTTAAAAATGTTCATGGATGGAAAATCCACCAGGACCTGTAGTGCACTATTCAGTGGTTAATTCATCATGTCAAGTGTTCACCATATCTCCAGTCTTAATTTGTCTAGCTTTAACATTTAGCCATATCAGACAGGTTTCTGCCAGACTGATGAGCCCACTATTAAATATTTATTCCAAATATACAATCAAAGAATCATAGAGACTGGAAGAGACCACTAGAGGTCATATAATACAGTCCCCTGCACTCATGGCAGGACCAAGTACCTTCTTAAACCATCCCTGGCAGGTGTTTGTCTGACCTGCTCTTAAAAACTTCCAATGATGGAGATTCCACAACCTGCCTAGGCAACTTATTCCAGTGGTATTCCCTGACAGTTAGGAATTTTTTCCTAATGTCCAACCTAAACCTCTCCTGCCATAATTTAAGCCCATTGCTTCTTGTCCTATCATCAGCAGTTAAGGAGAACAATTTTTATCCCTCCCCCTTGTGACAACTTTTTAGGTACTTGAAAAACTGTTATCATGTCCCCTCTCAGTCTCCTCTTTTCCAGACTAAACAAACCCAGCTCTTTCAATCTTCACTCGTAAGTCAAGTGTTCCAGACCTTTAATCATTTGTATTGCTTTTCTCTGGACTTTCTCCAGTTTGTCCACATCTTTCCTGAAATGAGGCACCCAGAATTGGACAAAATATTCCAGTTGAGACCTAATCAGTTCAGAGTAGAATTGCTTCTTCTGTCTTACTTACAATACTTTTGTTAATACATCCCAGAATGGTGTTTGCTTTTTTTGCAACAGCGTTACACTATTGACTCATATTTAGCTCGTGTTTCACCATGACACCCAGATCCCTTTCCACAGTACTCCTTCCTAACAGTCATTACCAAGTTTGTATGCATTGTGACAGAGCCAGGCCTGATGGCTTCAGGAGCGTGGTGGAGGGTGGGTATATTAGCCCCAGGTTCAGCAAAGCCCGGTTCCCAGTCTAGTTAGGGCAGGGCTGCTTTGAGCCAATCAAGGCACCTGGAGTAAGTTGGAGTACCTGACTCCAATTAGGGAGCCTGGAGTCAGTTGGAGCAGCTGACACCAGTTAAGAATAGCAATTTAAAAGGTCCCTGTTGCAGTGGTGAGGGAGTTTGGGAATGGTGTTTGGAGGTGGAGGTAGGAGCAGAGTTGGTGTGGAGGAGAATAAAGCAAGGAAGAGCAGAGGAGCACTGAGCCAGATGGAGCTGACTAATAGCCGTTACTGCCAGCACCTAGGAGGTACAAGCAATTAGGGCAAGTTTAACCAGATGGTCCTTAGATCTCCAGGCCCAGCAGCCTGTGGAGTGGAGAGCCCAACCCCAGGGCAAGAGGTACTGGAGATCCATAGCACTGGGGGTTTGGAGCAGGGAAGACTGCGCCTCAGTTGGCTACCACAACCTAAAGCACAGGACCCACAGGGGGAACTGAGAGCACTCAGTTTGCCACAGTTGGTGTCAGGGGAGGGAGTTGTCTGTGCAGCAGCCAAGAAGCATTTGCTTTCCCCCTTCCTATCCCATGGAGGACATAGTAAAGGCACTTGTACAGGCCATGGCTGCCTAGCAAGAGGCCACTTGGGTGCAAATGGACACCCAACAGAAATCCCTGTGGCTGCAGCAAGAGACTAATCAGTTGCTGATAAGACAGGTAGCCCAGTATTGTTCCCTTTTGAGGGAATTGGTGGAGCAACTGAAGATCCTGACTTCCCAAACCCATGGTCCTGAAGGGACACATGCTATGGGCTACCAGCTTCCTACAGAAGATGACAGCTGGGGATGATGTGGAGGCCTACCTCCTCGCCTTTGAGAGGGTTGCCACACATGAGGCATGGCCCCAGGACCAGTGGACCAGCATACTTGCCCCTTTCCTGCATGGGGAGATCCAGAATGCCTATTATGGTCTTCCTGCAGAGACTGTAATTGATTATCACCAATTAATGGCAGAGATCTTGGCTCATTCTGGCATAACGATGGTTGTACGGGCCCAGAGGTACCATGACTGGAGGTTCCAGGGGGAAAAGGCATGAAGATCTCAGCTATTTGATCTCACCCACCTTGCACAGAAATGGTTGCAAGCTGAGTCCTGGCGACGAGAGGAGATTTTAGAGGTCCTTGTCATTGACACATATATGAGGGAGCTACCGCCAGACCTTCGTATGATGGTAAGCCAGAACAATCGCTCTTCATAGGATGAACTCACTGCATTAGTTGAAAGGCAACTTATGGACAGGAGCACTACCCGAACACCCCAGGAGGGTCCACTCAGTGCCAAGCAACCCCCTCTAACTCCAAGGGTTCAGAAGAAGGAGAGAGCAGGATAAGCAGGGGGACAGCCAAAGGTTCCTGCAGGTTGAAGGAACCTGGACCAAAAAGGTGATCAAGCCAATGCAGGAGGTCAACTACAAGATATGTCAACCAGGGTGTCATAAGCAGGAGCAGATATACTACATAAACCTACTGAAGCCTTGGAAGGATCAACAGGCGTGTGTGGCCCTCGCCCGAGAGGAAAGAAACCCTGAGGAAGTACAAATAGCTTCTGAACTGATGCCAGAACAAAAAATCCAAGGCCGCTGTAATGATTGAATGGTACTGAGATGTGTTCTCAACCAAACCAGGCTGAAAAACAAAGGTGTACCACCATATAATCACGAATCTGGGAGCCAGGGTAACAATGCGACCCTATCTAATCCCTGAGGCCACGAGGAAGTAAATAAAGGCAGAGGTGGAAAAGATGTTGGAATTAGGAATTATTGAGGAGTCCCATAGCCAGTGGTCCACTCCAATTGTATTGGTACCAAAACCTCATGGCTCGACCAGATTCTGTAATGATTTTCACGGTTTAAATGAGGTTTTGCAATTTGATGCATACCTCCTAACCCATATAGACAAGCTTGTGGACCTGTTGGGCAAAGCTGGCTACCTAACCACTCTATCCCTGGCCAAAGGATACTGGCAAATCCCTCGAGCCCTGGAAGCAAAGGAGAAAACTGCATTTGCCACCCCAGATGGTCTATTCCGATATACCAGGAGTCTGCAACCTGTGGCTCCAGAGCTGCATGCGGCTCTTTGCCTGCCCCCTTGCGGCTCTGGGCTCTAAGACCCGCATCGCTGGGCCCCTCCCACCGCCACCAGGGGATCCTGCAGCCAGGCTCTACGCTCCCACCACCACTGGAGGACCCTGTGGGGGGCCCACTCCTGGTTCCGGGTTCTCCCCTACTCTCTCACCAGGGGACTCTTCAGCAGGTGCCCTGGCCCAACCCTCAGCTCCCCTCACCCCCCATCAGGAGCTCTCAAAACACTTGATTATTGAAGGAGTGGGTGGGTGAGGTCTGCATTTTGCAGAAGGTCAGACTAGATGATCGTACAGGTCCCTTCTGACCTTAAAGTCTATGAGAATTTTAAAAATGGCTTTTCTTATCTTTTGAATTGCTGACCCCTGCAATATACCGTTTTACCCTTCAGATTACATGGAGCCCTGGCCACCTTCCTATGCCTAATGGACAAGCTGCTGCGCCCCCACGCCAGCTACGCAGCTGAGTACTTGGTCGACATGGTCATTTAGATGCCTGACTGGGAGTCTCACATAGAGAAAGTGGAGGCAGGGCTGAACACCGTGAGACAAGCTGGTCTCACCACAAATCCAGGCAAGTGTGCTGTAGTACTGGCCGAGGCTAGGTACCTGGGGTATATTGTAGGGAGGGGCATGATAAAACCCCATCTGAGCAAACTGGAAGCCATTCAGAACCAGCCCCAGCTTAACCAGAAAAAGCAGGTCAGGGCATTTTGGGGGTAGAGGGGTATTACAGATGTTTTATCCCTCATTTTGCCTCTAGAGCCAGCCGCCTGACATACCTGATAAAGCCCGAGGCCCAAAATGGTATGATGGTCTGATGCAGCCGAAAAAGCCTTCACAGATCTACAAACGTCCCTTTGCCAGGATCCTATGCTCCTTGCCCTAGACTTTACTAAGGAGTTTGTATTGCAGACTGACACATCTGAGGTGGGCTTGGGTGCTGTCCTCTCACAGACTCTGGAGGATGAGGAACACCCAGCTATGTACCTCAGTTGTAAGCTCCTTCCATGAGAACAGAAATACACAGTGGTTGAAAGAGAATGTCTGGCCATCAAATGGGTCATGGAGACCCTCGGATATTATCTGCTGGGATGGCACTTTACTCTGGTGACTGATCATGTTCTGTTGCAGTGGATGCAACAAAACAAGGAAAAGAATGCACAGATAATCAAGGGGTTTTTGCCCCTCCAATCCTTCCTGTTCACAATACACCAAAGGGCTGGAAGTCACCAGGCAATGCAGATGGACTGTCCTGGATGCACTGCATGACGTCTCAAGTTGCCCAGCCCCTTGGGATTGTGCAGGTGTGACCGGAACCTCCTGGGATAACCTCCTGAACATGCAAACATCACGGCAAGCTGCAAAACCAGGAGCCAAACTCCCCAAACACTGATGGATGATACTTAAACAAGTCTCCCTATCAGTCACAATGAAGCTTCTGGTTCCCCACACCGGTTCCCATGAAGCGTGCCAAAAAAGAAACAGCCCCTTTATTGCACTCCAGCTCCTCCGGCTCCCACCTAGCCGCATGGTCTCTTAAAGAAATAGGTTCTCCGGACCCCAAAGGGCCAGCCACAGCACACAGAACAATATAGGCTTGTATCTTATCCAAAATACCACATGGATAGCCAATTCTTTAGTAACTGCAACTAAAGGTTTAATATAAAAGAAAAGAAGCAAAATATGAGAGATGTTAAAGTGTCAAAGTGAATCACACACATACAAATGATTTAGAGTCCATGTAAAGCAGTTTGCAGGTTTGTTCCTCTGGAGTTTTCAGGCTTCTTCCTCTGGTAAACACCCAGAACCCGGGTGGGCCTCAATCCTTTGTCCAGTCGCCGAGGAATAGATCCAGAGACGGGTGTTGGCTGGAGACTTGAGACAAGATGGAGTCAGGGCTGCTGCCTTTTATCCCCTCTGGCCTTCTCCATGCTGGGTGCAGTTCTTTCCAACCAAAATGGAGTTGAGTCACATGGTCAAATCCTAGTGGCCCAACAGGTTTCTCTCTGGGCTCATTGTACCTGGGAGCTTCCTTAATGGTCCATTAAGGGGACAATGGCTGTAGACATCCTGTCTGGGGAGTTTCCCAGAATCACACAGGTTGAAATATAGGTATAACAACCATATTCCTAACTTCTAATACAGATGCAGTTCCTACACATAAACCATATACTCATTCCCAGCAAATTACAACCTTTCTATTGATACCAAACACAGCACAGTTCCTATGGATTATTGCCATTATGAAATATTAATATGAAATAGTGTCATAAATGATCCCTAAATCCGGACAGTGTGACAGCACAGTGGGGGGATGTGTAACAGATCCAGGCCTGATGGCTACAGGAGGGTGGTGGTAGTGAGGGCAGGGCTGCTTTGAGCCAATCAAGGCACCTGTCTCAGCTGGAGCACCTGACCCAATTACGAGTGGCAGTGAAAAAAGCCCCTGTTGCAGCCAGGTGGCGAGGGAGTTAGGGCGTGGTGTTTGGAGGTGGAGGTAGGAGCAGAGTTGGTGTGATTCTATTAAAAAGAAATCAAGTTAGTTTAACAGGCTAAGTACATAATGGCTTTAAGGAGTCAGACCAATGGTCCATGTAGCCCAGTGCCCTGTCTTCTGACAGTTGCTAATGCCAGGTGCTTGAGAGTAAATGAATAGAACATATAATCATCAAGCGATCCATCTCCTGTAACCAATTCCCAGCTTCTGGCAAACAGGAACTTAGGACTTTTCAGAGCATGGTTTTGTATCCTTGCCCAACGTTGATAATAGCCATCGATGGACTTATCCTGTGGGAACTTATCTAATTCTTTTTGAAACTCTGTTATAGTCTTGACTTTCAAAACTTCCTTTGGCAAAGACTTCCACAGGTTGACTGTGCATTTTGTGATGAAAATTTTCCTTTTGTTTGTATTCAACCTGCTGCCAATAGATTTCATTTGGTGACCCCAATGTTTTTGTTATGAGAAATAAATCAAACTTCCTTGTTTACTTTCTCCACATTAGTCATAATTTTACAGACCTCCATCATAGCCTCCAACCCTTAGTCACTTCTTTTCAAACCTGAAAAGCCCAGTCTTAATCTCTCCTCATGTGAATTTTTTTCCATACCCCTAATCATATTATGTTGCCCTTTTTCTGTACCAGTCTGCATGCACTATGAAAGATGGAGGTGTGCCATGATTTATGAAGTAGCAATATGATATTTTTTGTCTTATTATCTATCCCTTTCCTGATTAACAAAATGTTGAGAATCAGGGTTGTGGGATTTTGTTTTTGTTTGTTTGTTTTTTTACTGCTGCTGTACATTGAGTGGATATTTTTGGAGATTTATCAACAATGACTTCAAGATCTCTTTCTTGAGTGGTAATGACTGGTTTAGAACCTATATTTTTATGTGTATAATTAGGGTTAAAATGTCCTATGTTCATTACTTTACATTTATCAACATTGAATTTCATGTGCCATTTTGTTGCCTAGTCACCCAATTTTGAGAGTTCCCTTTGGAACTCCTCTCAGTCTGGTTTGGACTTCACTATCTTAAGGAATTTTGTATCATTTTCAAATTTTCCCACTTCACTGTTTGTCCCTTTTTCCGGATCACTTATGATTACATTGAACAATACTGGCCCTAGTACATGCATCTGGTGGACAGCACTGCTTTACCTCTCTCCGTTCAGAAACAGGATCTATTTCCATAAACCCAGATTGATTGGCATTAATTATATTACGGTCCTTTAGTTTTTTATTAATTGAGTCCCATATCAGCCACTCCATTATTTTTCTGGAATTGATGTCTGGCTCACAGGCCTATAATTACCCATGTCATCCTATTTACCATTTATACAAATTGGCCCAACATTAGCTTTCTTCCATTCTGGAACTTTTCCAGTGCTTGAAGACTTATTGAAAATCAACATTAATGGTGCAGCAAGCACCTTGGCTTGTTCTTTGAAACATCTTGGTTGCAAATTATCTGGCCCTGATGATTTAAAACTGTCCTACTTGAGTAGCTTCTATTTAATAACCTCCTGAGATAGAGGTGGAATGGAAAGAATGTTATTGACATAACATGAGGAGACTGCAGCATTTGTTTATTCTCCCCTAAATACAGAACAAAAAAACTATGCACATTATTGCCTCATCTGCATTATTATTGATCATTCTACTGTTTCCACCTTGCACCGGCCAATGCCATTGTCAGGATTCATTTTGTTCATTTTTAAGAATTCTTTGGTATTATCCTTTACTCTGCTGGCCACAGATTTCTCTTTTTCCCTTTGTTCCCTCATTAATTTTCTACTATTCCTAACTTCTGACTTGTATTCATTAATATCAATGTACTCTTTTTTTCCATTTGTTTTATATATATATATATATATATATATATATATATATATAAAACTTAACTTCCCCTCTAAACCAGGTTGTTTTTAACCTGTATGATCATCTTCCTTAATTGTGGCTTTTGGGGTATCTGATAAGAGGTTCTTAAATGATCCCCAATTATCTTTCACATTTCTGTGATTAAATTCTTCCTGCCAATTGATTCAGCTCATAATTGTTTTCAGCTTTGTGAAAATGCCCCTGTTAAAGCACCAAATATGAATATCACTGGTCTTTATTCTGCTTGTGTATCAAACATATCATCAAGCGGTTAATTTGAGTTCTCTGATCAGTTCCTCTTTATCTGTTAGGGAGGAGACCTAATAAAGAATTCCCCTGGCTAGCTACAACACTTATTAAGTTTGGAAATTGTCATCTGAAATGTTTAGAAATTCCAAGGATGTCTTAGTTCTGGTAGTCGAATTCCAAAGGGGTAGCCGTGTTCGTCTATTGTAGAAAAACAACAGAGTCCTGTGGCACTCTTAAAGTCTAACAGATTTATTTATCGCATGAGCTTTCATGGGAGAAAATCCACTTCATCAGAGGCTTTGAAGATGGGAAAAAGAATCTGACGAAGTGGGATTTTCTCCCATGAAAGCTCATGCAATAAATAAATGTTAGTCTTTAAAAGTGCCACAGGACTCTGTTGTTAGTTCTGGTAGCATGAAACCTTCAGTGTATGTCACTCCAATTGAAGCTCCCTGAGGATCACACAGCTTTTGTTCCTATCCATTGTAGAGGGGTGTGTAAGCAGTCAGTCACTGAGTTCCACTAGTGTGTTCTGATTATCTGTAACAGACACCAAGTGGTTCCCCATCTTGTGCTTTATTTGTTAGCACATCGATCCATAAGCATTCAAGATCATTTTCTTTCAGGTTATCAGTTCCTAAGAAATAGCTAAGCCATTTAGTGCCCCTCCGCCTTTGGCCCACTTGACCCCAGTGATGTTGCTCATCCTCCCAGGTGTCAGTAACACCAGCTAGATTGAATTTCTGCTCTCACATGACGCTTGTTTTCCAACCCGGCTCCAGCATTGCTGTAAGAGCAGTTCATAGATTTTAAGGCCAGAAGGGACCAATATGCTCATCTAGTCTGAGTTCCTGCTCAATGTAGGCCACAGAGCCCTCTGCCCATTCCTGCAATAGACACCTAGCCAGTCTCCAAGTCACTGAAGTCCCTAATTCATGGTTTAAAGACTTCAGGTACACCAGCAAGTGACCCATGTGAAAAGCCCCCAGAGCCTCTGCCAATCTGCCCTAGAGAAAAAAATCCCCTCCTGGCCCCAAATATGGCAATCAGCTAATCCCTGAGCGTGTGGGCAAGACTCACCAGCCGGACATCCAAAAAAGAATTCCCTGAACCAAGGAAGACCCCACCCCATCACAAGCCATTGGCATATTTACTGCTTGCAGTCAATTTAGAGCTTTGAAGATGAGACCTAGGTTCCTGCAGTGCCAGCCTCTGAGAAGAAGCTGCCATACATCCAGGTAGGGTTCGGGGCCTGACTGTTCCCAACTTTCTGGATAAATCCTTTCTCACTATTTTGCATCAGTAAGTTTCTAGCCTCTGTGATTGCAGAGAGAAACTTGAAAGTGTGTACCATAATGGGTCAAAACCCAGGGCCAATCACAAACACTCACAATGCATTATTTTAATAACAGCTCGTGGCTTTTAAACCAATACCACTGTAGCTGAATGCTTGGGGGTGGGAGGCCTTGCCTTTAAAAAAATCTTTCTTTAGAACATTCCCCATTAGGCATGTTCCTAGCATCACACAGGTAATGAGCAGAGTTACAGTACTTGAAGAGTATAAAATTTCCTTAAGGGAGGGGGAGAAGTGCAGAGTGAATGTTATAAAGTCAGGAAAAGGATCTGATTTTATATGACAGACTGTGAAAAGTAGCACACAGTAAGATGATAAAAGGCCTGATTCTGTATTGCTTATTCAGGCAAAATCCCAATAGACAGAGACAGAACAGATAATACCTCTGAACTGCAAATGAGGTAGCAGTTTTGGCTGTGAGTCAGAACCAGGTGAATGTTGCAAAACTTATTCTTCCAGTACTCTTTAAGGAATTTAGGTCAGTTGTGTGTACACTGCTTTCTGTATTCACTCTGGACCCAGTCCGAAGTTTACTGAAGAGAAACTGTGAACATCAACCCCTTGTGAGTAAATATTGGGCTGAGTTTTGCCAGCATGAATACTTGCAGAATTGCAAAGTATGGATGCTGAGCTCCCTGCAGAAAGTGAATTTTGTATTGGCTTTCCATGTGATTCATAACAGAAAGCTGATAAGTTGTCTCCTATGGGGAACCCTTGGAGGCTCCATGCATGTGTAAAAGGAAAGAGCAGAACAGAACTCAGAGGGACAGTTTCAAAAAACACTTTTTTGGAGGTAAAATGTGTTCTGGTTTCTCATCATCTTATGAAGTTTTTAAGGCCTTCCTCGACAAAGGCCAGGCTGGAATGATTTATTTCGGTTGGTCCTGCTTTGTGCAGGGGACTGGACTAGATGACCTCCTGAGATCCTCACCACGCCTGATCTTCAACGATCTGTGATCTACTCCTGCAGATACTTGTGTGTTATGCAATCTTTCATTGCGCTGGCAATCCAAATCAGAATTGGAATGCAGCTTTGAATGGTGGAGCTATGTTAAGGCGTGATAGAACACCCGTAGATACGTGATATGACTTGAAATGAGTTTGGTTTGCATTTTTAGAAATCAGGAGCAATACTTGTTTTAGTTTCCAGAGTAATATTGCCAGTTTCTGGCTGTTGCTCCAGTGCTGTAAGACATGCCCTCCTCCTCTTGTCAAATTACAAAGGGCACCGTGATAAACCTACCAGAGCAATGCATAGAGTCATGATGGTTTTCCTGTCAGCATTTATCACAATACTGCAAAACCAGTGTTTCAGACCAAGCCTTTCTCCTGCTAGCTAATGAAGCTATTATGCGATTAGCGCTTACCGGACCTGAAGATCACTGTTCATGCTGGCATTTATCTGAAAAGGAAAAAGGTTGGTCACATTTATTTTGCTTAATGATGTGCAATGTACAGAGCACAAATTCTTCTTCCTTGGCCGGGAATAACCTTCTTTCAGAGAAAGGGATGCTGTGACTTTTAAAGGACTTATGAACAGGGATGGGAGAATACACTAGAGTAAACACCAATCCAATCCAGATTTTGTGGGCTGGTGATTGGCTCAGAAACTGAACCCTGGGCATCATCCAGATGTTACAGGAGGGTTCAGATATGCATAGCCATTTGCCAGCACAAGCAAAACTTGTCAAGAATGAATCATGGTTTTCCCACAAGCATCTTCGTGCTTTCCCCCAGGGCACACCAACATCTCCTCCAGCTCTGTCCTGGATCCTCCTCCAGCTCTGTCCTGAGAAATCAAGTCTGTCACAAATCCTGACTGACACTGACTGTCTTGCCATGCTGAGACAAGCAGGATGCTGTGATTCCTGCCCTGATTGTCTATCACAATGGTTCCCAAACTGTGGCCCAGGGACCAGAAGTGGCCTCTGGGGGCTTTCAAAGTGGCCTGCAGTTCTCCCTTCCTGCTGGCTGCAGAAGGGAGTTGCTGGCTGGGGACCCAGGTGGAGTGCACAGGGCTACAGGACTCATGCAGTTTCCCTGCTGCAGCCAGGGGAATGGGGAAAGAGGGAGGCAGCCTCCATCTGGAGAAAGGGACTGCTGGTGGGGGCTGGGGGCCCTTCAGGGTTTTAAAAACGGTATCTGGGGCCCTCAAGCCAAAAAGGTTGGGAGCCACTGGTCTAAGAATTGGACACATCATTCATCTATGGCTGAGTATCATCTTATCCTTGTGACCTCATCATTTCCCACGGCCCTCACCTGTGTCTGTCGCCTGCTGTGTCTCAACTTTCAGCCCGTGGGCACTTTGGCAGAGTGTCTGGGCCAAAACTGAGTCAGTACTGAGTCAGCTGGCACTCCTCATCAATGCAGCTGTGGGGCTGGCTCCTGCACCCTCTGGCCCCTCTGCTTTGCCCTGCCTGCCCAGGTAGCCAGCTAGCCCTGGGGAGCTGCAGGAAATGCCCTCCCTCCCCCCCGAGGCAGCCAGCTAGCCCTGGGAGCAGGGTAGGGTTCAGACAGAAGAAGCTGGTGACTGAGTGACCTAGAGAGGAGAGCAGTGTAGCAGAACGTGAAGATGAGGCCAGGTATGACAAGCCAGGTATGAGGCCTGAGCTAATGTAACCTTCGGGTGGGCTAAATTCATTTAGTTGCCCTTCTCCAGTGCCCCACAGAAATCAATCCCAACCCCTATGGGGAAAGCAGCTGGAGACCCAGGATCCAGTCTGTACAGGACTCACGGCGAAGCTTGCTCAGAGCTACACTCCCACATTAAAATACTACTACAATAAACATAACAATGAACTTTATTAACTACTAACTAAATGAACCTTATCCTAAGAAAACAAACTACAATTAACCAAGAACAATCCTTGCATGAAAGATACCCAAGAGTCCCAAAGTCTGTGTGGAGTTCACCCAACTCTCAGCTACAGTCTCTGTTCCAGTGTGGAAGCTTGAGTGGCAAGAAATCGCTGTCCTCTTCTTTCTTTGCTGGGATCCTCTGTAGCATTCCATGCAGGCTCTCTCTTCTCCTCTGCAACCAGCCCTCAGTCCCATATGCACGTCTGCAAGGTCTGTTGCAAATGACTCCTTTACATGGAGAAAACATCTTGTTCACTCCTGGCTCAGCTCCTCTCCAGAACACTGAACACATGGTCTCCCCTCAAGGCAGCTCCTGCCTGCTGTCTGCTCAGGCTGCTGCTCTCCAGTCATCTGACTGACAACATCCCAGGGTACACTGTGGAGCATGCTCAAATTGCTACCACTCCCTGCTTCTGGAAGTTTCCAGTTGTGGGTCGCTAATCTGCCCAACAACAGTAACCCACCCTCAGCAGGTCTTTCAGACATAGCCTTTTCAGGCATATGGGTTACACTAACACCTAGACCACAGCAGGTGTTGCAGAAACACCACCCAAGCGAAGCAATAGGCACAGAGCACTCATGTCGGCACACAACAGAAAGCTGGTACTGGAGCGATAATGAGGACACACTCTTCCTCTTTACGGTCAGGGGGACAAAGCGATGGAGAGAGATGTTTTCATCCAGTCACCCTGAGCAAGGCGAAGGGTGGGATCTCACCACATCAGAGGGCCAATAAGCAACTTGTTTGCATCCATGTATAAAGGCGGGTCTCAGAGAAAGCGTCTTTGTCCGGCCGAATGAGGAACGGAACGTTCGGCTGTTCACTGACCTGGTCCATCGTCATGGGCATTGAATCGTAGAGTGTATAGGACACTTTTTCCTGCCCTTCATCATCAATGAACCCAGCCTGGGGCCTTTGTTACTGAAAGGGCTCTCCTGTCTTACTGGGTAATCCAGCTGTGGTTTGCAGCAGCAGCTATCTGCGCAGAGCTGGGACAGGGCACACTCAAGGTGAGGGGAGGTGTGTTATGCTCTGCTGCCCACCCAAGGCATGTTCGGCCCTGAGTGAGACTCCTGCCCTCCAGACACCGCTGCAGCTGGAATGCAGCGTGGAGAAATGGCTCATCCGATCTTCCTGGCCATTATTAGAGTGACCCACTTCTCCAGAAACACTCCATACTCGCTCCTAGGGATCAGTGTCATTCAGAAAGAAATCCATATGCCTGGGATTATTTTCATCTTGGAGGCATTAAAGCAACAATGACTTCAGTGTAGGGTGTTGTCTGATATTAACTGGCTGAGGTGAAGAGCCCTGTGTTTGAGTCTGGGCTCATTAATTCCCCCCACCTGGCTATTTATTACCAGCAAATGCTGTGTGGTGAGGCTGCTATTGTGGAAGTATGGTAATCTATGAAAACGGTGAGAGTAAATCAGTCCCCTGATGAGTGCTCAGAATGAGGACATTGTCCAAGAGAGAAATTCTGGGAACATACTTATTACAGCAGAGGATATTCCAAAGAGCAATTCTTGGCTGATACTTATTACTCTGCAAACCCTCGCCACCTGGGCGTGGGATGGGCTTTTCTCTCCTCTCCCTGTTTTAAACACACTACAATGCTGCAATACCTGGTAGCTCTCTGTCTGTCGAATCCAAGTGTGGAGAAGGAACCTGAAGTGTTACTGGGGTGAGTGGTGGCCCAGAGCTATACCCCTCCCTGTGGCTGGCCTCATGAGAACATGACTGTAGCTTGTCTCCACTGGCCATTTACGGTGGGATAATGTTTCTGTGGGTGAAGTCGAATGCTTGGAGTCCTGCTGATTTCAGTGACTGAATCCTGTCCCCCCTGCAATTTTCCCGCTTCTCCCCAACCATATATTTCAGAGCAAGATGAGGCAATGGGTTCCTGCACTATTAAGATTTCATTACTTTACTGCAATTAGGGCCCTTACACAAAGGAAGGAAGCTCTCGGTTACTCCAGTGGAGTGGGTGTAAGCAGGGGGCTGGCACAGAGCTATCGTGGGGCAGTTCTCTGGCCTGTGCTGTACAGGAGGTTGGACTGGTTGATCACAGTGCTCCCTTCTGGCCTGGGCATCTACGACTCTATGGCCCAGGGTTGGATGACATCATGGTGGTGTCTATTCATGTGTTACACTCAGAATGGGAGAGACTCTGTCCAGTTTATGGCAGCCTTGGCTGAGCTGACTGCCCGACCCCGCTCAGAGGTGGGGGAAGCAGTTAAGCAGGGCATGGGAGGTCTGGGTCCAAAGGAGATGAGCACCCCTAACTGCATGTAGAAATAGAGGTGTAATAATCATCACAGGCTGCCCATGGGCTGTGCAGCCCATCCCAAAACTGTATTCCTAACAAGATAGCTGCATTGATGAAAAAGATGGACAGCATTGGGGGTGAATTGAGAGGAGTGTAAGACATGGGTGGTAATTGTCCCACTATATATGGCACGGTGGAGGCCTTAGCTGGAGTATCATGTCTGGGCACCTTGAGGAAAGAAGACTGAGGGAGCACCTGAAAACAGTCTTCAAATATCTGATGGGCAGGCACCAAGGCTGGTGAGCAACTGTTCTCCATGTCCACTCAAGGTAGGACAAGAAGTAATGGGCTTATCTGCAGCAAAGGAGATTTAGGTTAGCAATTAGGCAAATCTTTTAAACCATAAGGATGATGATGTGGTGGCGATCCCTCGGTGCTCAAGGATGATCTCTTTCATGGGTTTCATTTTGTATGGGTCTTCTGATGTCTGAGGTGTCCGATTCGGGAGCCACAGACTCATTGGCAGATGTTGCAGTTGGTGTTGGGAGGCAGTGCTGAGACACGATTTTCGGTCCTTTTTTCCCCCTGGTATTTTATTTCTATCTCAAAAGTGACCATTTTCTTCTCTGACTGCTCTTTGCCAGTTAGACCTGTCTTGGGCTATTGTCTACCAGTTAGGAGTATCGACGCTACAATTCTTGTCGTTTGTCTTGAGGGTATTTTTACAGTGTTTCTTTTGGCTTTCCCATTTCCCTTTCTCCTTTGGTGAGATGGGTGTACAGCAACTGTTTTGTTAGGTGTGGATCCTATATATGCATGTAGTGACCACTCATCTTCAGCTGTTTCTGAATAATCGGGGCATCAACATGAAGATATTGGCCTCCATGAGGACACTGATGTTAGAGTGACAATCATCTCACTGTATGGTAAGGGTCTTCCAGAGGAAGTGCTGGCATTCCAGGTTTCTTAGGTGTTTTCTGTAGGTCACCCAGGATTTGAAGCCATAGAGGAGAGTTGGGGCTACAACCACATTATAAACTGAGTCTGGTGTGTGTTCTGATGTCATGTTGGACACCTGGCAAGACAGTCTGCTAAAGGCAAGGCTGGCACAAGAGTCTCTGTGCTGAATCTTAATGTCTATGTTTGTCCTCTGTGAGAGATGGCTTCCAAAGTAGGCAAAGTGCTCTACATTTTCCAGATCCTCTCTGTCAATGTAGATCTACCTTGCTGGGTCTGATGATTAATTGGGAGCAAGCCGGTGGGAAACTTTGGTTTTTCAGATGTTCATGGTTAGCCCTCAATTTTTATAAGCTTCTGAAAAGCAGTAGAAGGTTGTTTGTAGCTCCTCCTTTGAACGTGCTACTACAACACTACAACAGGACTTCAATTATCCTGACATCTGCTGGGAAGATAATACAGCAGTGCACAGGCAATCCAGGAAGTTTTTGGAGAATATTGAGGACAACTTCCTAGTACAAATGCTGGAGGAACCAACTAGGGGCCTTGCACCTCTAGACCTATTGCTCACAAACAGAGAAGAATTGATCGGGGAAGTAGAAGTAAATGGCAACCTGGGCAGCAGCGACCATGAGATGGTAGAGTTCAGGATCCTGATCAATGGAAAGAAGGAAAGAAGCAGAACACACACCCTGGACTTCAGAAAAGCAGATTTTGGCTCCCTTAGGGAGCTGATGGGCAGGATCCCATGGGAGGCTGATCTGAAGGGGAAAGGTGTCCAAGACAGCTGGCTGTATTTTAAAGACACCCTGTTAAAGGCACAGGAAGATAACATTCCGATGTGCAGAAAGAACAGCAAATGTGGACGGTGACCCATGTGGCTTATCAGAGAACTCTGCGGGGAGCTGAAACATAAAAGGGAAGCTTACAAGAAGTGGAAGCTTGGACAGATGACAAGGGAGGCGTATAAAGATATTGCTCAGGACTGCAGGGATCAAATCAGAAAGGCCAAAGGACAATTGGAGTTGCAGCTAGCAAGAGATGTGAAGGATAACAGAAAGGGGTTCTATAAGTATATCAGCAACAAAAAAAGGATCAGAGGTGCTGTAGGTCCCTTACTGAATGGGGCAGGCATCCTCGTGGAGGATGATGTGGAAAAGGCTCAAGTACTCAATGCTTTTTTTACTTCAGTCTTCACAGGGAGGGCCAGCTCCCAGGCTACTACATGGGGTAATGCGGAATGGAGAGAAGAGCGGCCCTCAGTGATGGAAAGTCAGGTTAGGGAACACTTAAAGAAATTGGATGTGCATAAGTCCATGGGGCCGGATGAACTGCATCCGAGGGTGCTGAGGGAGTTGGGGGAAGTGATTGCAGAGCCGCTGGCCATTATCTTTGAGAACTCGTGGTGAATGGGGGTGGTCCCGGAGGATTGGAAAAAGGCAAATATAGTACCTATCTTTAAGAAAGGGAAAAAGGAGGATCCGGGGAACTACAGACCGGTCAGCCTCACCTCAATCCCTGGGAAAATCATGGAGCAGGTCCTCAAGGAATACATCCTGAAACACTTGGAGGAAAATAGAGTGATCAGGAACAGTCAACATGGATTCACCAAGGGCAAATCGTGCCTGACCAACCTAATTTGCTTCTATGATGAGATGACTGCATTTGTGGATGTGGGAAGAGCCGTTGACGTGGTATACCTTGACTTTAGCAAGGCTTTTGATACGGTTGCTCACAACATTCTCATCGGCAAGTTAAGGAAGTATGGGTTGGACGAGTGGACCGTAAGGTGGATCGAAAACTGGTTAGATCAATGGTCTCAGCGGGTAGGAATCAATGGCTCGATGTCTGGTTGGCAACCGGTAACGAGTGGAGTTCCCCAGAGTTCGGTACTGGGGCCGGTTCTATTCAACATCTTCATTAATGATCTTGATGATGGAATAGACTGCATGCTTAGTAAGTTTGCGGATGACACCAAGTTGGGGGGAATGGTAGATACTCTGGAGGGCAGGGACAGGATCCAGGGAGACTTGGACAAATTGGAACACTGGGCTGAAAGAAACCTCATGAGGTTCAACAAAGACAAGTGCAAAGTCCTGCACCTAGGACGAAAAAATCCCATGCACTGCTACAGACTGGGTACCGATCGGCTAAGTAGCAGCACTGTAGAAAAGGACCTGGAGGTTATGGTGGATGGGAAGATGAATGTGAGCCAATAGTGTGCCCTTGTTGCCAAAAAGGCCAATGGCATATTAGGCTGCATCAGTAGGAGTATTGTCAGCAGATCGAGGGATGTGATAATTCCCCTCTATTCGACACTGGTCAGGCCGCATCTGGAATACTGTGTGCAGTTTTGGGCTCCCCACTACCGAAAGGATGTGGACAAATTAGAAAGAGTCCAGCAGAGGGCAGCAAAAATGATTAGGGGGCTGGGGCACATGACTTATGAGGAGAGACTGAAGGAACTAGGCTTATTTAGTCTACAGAAGAGAAGACTGAGGGGAGATTTGATAGCAACCTTCAACTACTTGAAGGGTTGCTCCAAAGAGGAGGGAGCTAGGCTGTTCTCGAGGGTAACAGAGGACAGAACAAGGAGCAATGGTTTCAAATTACAGCTGGGGAGGTCAAGGTTGGATATTAGGAAAAACTTTCTCACTAGGAGGGTGGTGAAGCATTGGAATGGGCTATCTAGGGAGGTGGTAGAATCTCCATCTTTGGAGATTTTTAAGGCCCGGTTAGACAAAACCCTGGCTGGGGTGATTTAGCAGTAGTGGTCCTGCTTTTTAGTAGGGGGTTGGACTAGATGACCTCGTGAGGTCCCTTCCAACCCTATTATTCTATGATTATATGATTCTAACACAATCATCTGCATGCTGGGGGTCTGTTATTTTTGCCGATGTTGCTTTAGTTCTGGCATGGAGGTAAAAGAGCTCGATGAGGTTGCCATCAGTCTGATAATGGATGCTAATGCCCTGTGGTAGACAGTCATAGTTATTAGGAAATGGAGATGAGAGTCTGTGCCAATACACAATCTTGCTTTATGTCAGGTTGGATGGCAAAGTGCTCAGAGTAAAGCCACTGCACAAGATGGAGGCAATCATCTAGTCATTGAGGAGTTTTATAAAGGTGGTATATTTGCTTGGACAGCCAGATTTTGACATGGTTTTCCACAGATCCTCTCAGTTGACAGAGTCAAAGGCTATGGTCAGATCGATAAAGGCCATATACAGCTCTCAGTGGTGTTCTTGACATTTTTCATGGATCTGTCTAGCTGCAAAAATCCTGTCGGTGGTGCCTCATGATAGTGTGAAGCCACTCTGAGACTACGTGCTCTGAAAGAGGGAACAGGCAATTCAGTAGGATTCTAGCAAGAATCTTCCCAACAATGGAGAGGAGGGCAAAGCCTTGATAGTTGCCGGTCAGTCCTATCTCCCTTTCTGAAAATCTTGATGATGTTAGCATTGTGTAAGTCGACTGGAATTTCTTCAGGGCACCTGATTTTGAGGAGCAGCCAGTGTAGTGTGTGTGTCACCGTTTCTTCCCCCAACTTTCAGTCCTTCAGTTCATGAGCTATCAGCACATGATGCTTTATTGTTCTTAATTTGCTTAATTCTGTTGCAGATCTCATCAGGTGTTGGTGGTTTGGGGAGAGTTTCCCAGATTGAATGCTGAGGAATGAGTCAATGGTGTCATCACCCACAGTCTATTATTGATTTAGAAGCTTTTGGTAATATTCCTTCCAGAGCTCTTTGATGGATTTTTTTGCCTTTAAGAAGAGTACTACCATTACCAATCCCAGGAGCATGAGGCCCTTTGAACTTGGTCCATACAGTGTCTTTGTTCCACAGGAAAAACTCCACATATTCTATCTCCTGCATGGTATAGATTCAGGGCAAGGCACAGCCCCCAGGGACCCAAGGATGTCCAGCTGTGCTCTAGCAGTCCCTGTACTTGTCCTATGAGTGAGCTAGGTTCCCGTGAGGGCCGGGGAAGCCTAGTTGTCCCCCCCACTCACAAATCCTTAGTACCAATGAGAAAACTCTTTGCATGCCAGCACAAGGAGAGACGTGTGCACGTGTCATTAGCTGCTGCCATCTGCTCTGGAGGAGCAGGGAATTTCTGTCTCTCCCCAGGAAGCCAGGGCTCATGGTACTCGCCAGTGACAGGGCGGGGGCATACATTGTAAAGCCAGCTTTGGTGATGGCTTTGTAGCTTCTTTCCTTTGCATTCAGTGGAGGAGGTTGAATTTAATCTCCAATTGGATTTCAGTACATCAGTTTGTGTCTCTCCTCCCTTGCTAACGTTGTGCTGCCCTGTCTGTGGCCAAACCTCCCATGTTTCAGGCCCACATTGAAATCTCAGTGCTGGTCTTTGGCTTGTTTCCTGCTCGTTCAGGTTTACTCATGCTAGCCCGCTTTGGTGAGCTAGGGATTCTGAAACACAGTGCTAACCAGAATATGGAACTTGCTCCGTAGCTGTTCTTCCCATCTGCTGCTTCTATGTTTGCTGATCTGCATTAGGTTCCCCGGTCACCAAGCAATGTGGCACGGCGGAGTACCTGCCGTCCCACAGGGAGTGATGGCGATGGATAGACAACAGTCTAGTAGTCGCTTCTGCTGCAGCTGCCGGAGCAAACAGAGATGATGGTGTTGCCATGGAGAGACGTGCAGTTCCTGTTTCGTGCTGGTGAACTGAGCATTAAATTATAATGAACTTGATATTAATACCCTTTGACAATCACTCTATAATTTATTTGCTGTTGTGAATAACAGATGAAAATGGAATGTTATTAACCAGTTACAGGTTCAGAGGTAAAATGGTGACATTCAGATTTTATTTATCTTGACTCTGTGAAATGGAAAATCTGGGGTTTCTCAGCCTGATTATCTAGGACCATGGAGACTGATGTGACAACTGCGAATTTACCCAGATTGTGAAATCAGCTGTAAAAAATATGTACCCATTTCATAAGATGTTACAATAACCTGCAATAACACAGGTTGATAGCGAAAGATCTGGGAAAGAGACAGAAGAACTCAATTAGTCAAAACTAAAAGCCAAGGTAATGATTCAAGGACTGTGCTGAGATATTCTAGTTAAAGCCAGGAATGAGGACTGGAAATTAATGAGTATTAGGCCTATTTGATGAACAAAGTAATGAGGGGATGAGATATTTCATCCATCGCTCCCTTTCGGGTCCTTAAAAGAAATAAATTGTATGGGGAAAGCACGAAAGAACAAAAAAGAAGAAGAGAAGAAGGCTACGTTATTTGAGATTCCCTATCATGGAAGCCACCATCTGAACCTCCTGAGACCTCAGATCTTCTTCATCGGAATCCTAAGAGATGTCTGTCCAGAACAGGACAGGGAGAGGGACATCAGCACCTCGACCAGCCATAACTGAATCCCACTACCTAGAATGATATTTACTGCTGTCTTTTGGGCCATCTGAGAGACTGTCAGACAAGGAAACTTTTACTGGACTGCGGGAGCTGCAGCAACATCTTCAGTCCATCTCAACTCTCTGTCTTCTCCTCTTGTCCCCACAAGGAGAGTGGTCACCAGCTAAGAGATTGTCAAACCCCCGAGAGTTTTCCTTCTAAAAGCTGCCTACAGCTAAAAGGAAGGGAACAGGGGTTATCATTAAAGTGAAAGCCTTATTCAATGCTTTACATTTCCAATACTTTCTCTCTGTTCCCTTCTGTTCTATGCTTTCAGAAAAAGTGAAAAGGGTTTTTAGCAGTGTGTTTGCTATGGTGCTAAGCAAGCTGAGGTCTCGGGTTACCAAATCCTTGCCCTTGTTTAACACTGTTTGATGTGAGACCGTGGCTGGGTTATGCTAATGCCTTTAGCCCATTTATTTAATCTAAATTAATGCAACAGGACCTTTAGGTGAAATCCAAATGGGGGATTTTAGTGTCTTTGGATTAGCATCCCTAAATATTTCTGAACCTTTTATTGCTAATCTTCTGAGAGTATTTCTTCTGCTTAGCAAAGTGTACAGAGTTCTTGTTCTAAGGCCATTACTCATCACTTCCTAAGAGCTCACCCCAGGATTCTTGGCATTTCTAAGGCTTCCTTTCTTTTGGTCGTAACTCTCAATTTAACTCAACCTTTTAATCCTCTGTGTTATCCTGTTCCATACTTCTCACCCTCACAGAAATCTCTCCACAGCGCATCGGCGTGATCTATTATTAATGCCCTACAAAAGGCAGTGTGGCTGTGTTTGCAACAGTGAGAAAGGTGTGTGACTCAAATCATTGGCAAAGCAGTGCTGTGGGCCATTCTCTGCCCAGTACTTTGCCCATTAAAGGTGTCTTTTTATTATAAATTGGATTGGCATCTTCAGAGTAGAGGACGCATCAGGCTCGCTCTGTTAGTTGTTGCATTGTGTGTACAGAGAAAGAATTTGCCTGGCATCAGTTCCTCTGGCATTTGTGAGCTGCTGGCTCATTCTTGTTCAAACGCACAAGACTAGTGACAAAAATCCAAGTGTGTGTTTTAGGCAGGAGCTAGGAGTGACCTGCCAAAGCAGGAAAGGGCCCAGGCGTGAAGGCTGGCAGGAGGAAGATAAGCCGTATGTTGTGTGGACTTGGGATTGAGTTTCATTGGTGATTCTGAGTTGTATTTGCACTGTATTTTCTATTAATATACCCAGTACTCAAGGAGCTGTTTTTAGACCAAGAAAAAAAGCTCAAGTGACATTATAACAGCCTAAGAAGAGAAACTGAGGCAGGCTGCCTGAAGTGTGACCTTGAGGCAGGCCCCAGTACAGGTTACTTAGAACTCGTGTGTTTTAAAAATGTGTTCCAGGCACCAGTAGGGTCTGTGAGCTCCCTGATGTGAAATGTGATGAATTGGACTGTACAGACTTGGCTGAAGCAATGCGGAGAGATCTTCACATCTGCTCATCACTCAGTTCAGTTTTATTCCTTCCCTTTTAACTATACTACATTAGCTTTTGGAAGCGTGTTCCACTCTTAGAATCATAGAATCATAAAATATTAGGGTTGGAAGGGACATTACGAGGTCATCTAGTCCAACCCCCTGCTAAAAAGCAGGACCACTCCCCCTAACTCACACCAGCCATGGTTTTGTCTAACCGAGCCTTAAAAATCTCCAAAGATGGAGATTCTACCACCTCCCTAGGTAACCTATTCCAATGCTTCACTACCCTCCTAGTGAGAAAGTTTTTCCTAATATCCAACCTTGACCTCCCCAGCTGTAATTTGAAACCATTGCTCCTTGTTCTGTCCTCTGTTACCCTCGAGAACAGCCTAGCCCCCTCTTCTTTGGAGCAACCCTTCAAGTAGTTGAAGGTTGCTATCAAATCTCCCCTCAGTCTTCTCTTCTGTAGACTAAATAAGCCTAGTTCCTTCAGTCTCTCCTCATAAGTCATGTGCCCCAGCCCCCTAATCATTTTTGTTGCCCTCCACTGGACTCTTTCTAATTTGTCCACATCCTTTCTGTAGTGGGGAGCCTAAAACTAGACACAGTATTCCAGATGCGGCCTGACCAGTGTCGAATAGAGGGGAATTATCACAATCCCTCGATCTGCTGGCAATACTCCTACTGATGCAGCCTAATATGCCATTGGCCTTTTTGGCAACAAGGGCAAACTGTTGGCTCATATTCATCTTCCCGTCCACCATAACCCCCAGATCCTTTTCTACAGTGCTGCTACTTAGCCGATCGGTCCCCAGCCTGTAGCAGTGCATGGGATTTTTTCGTCCTAGGTGCAGGACTTTGCATTTGTCTTTGTTGAACCTCATGAGGTTTCTTTCAGCCCAGTGTTCCAATTTGTCCAAGTCTCCCTGGATCCTGTCCCTGCCCTCCAGAGTATCTACCATTCCCCCCAACTTGGTGTCATCCACAAACTTACTAAGCACGCAGTCTATTCCATCATCAAGATCATTAATGAAGATGTTGAATAGAACCAGCCCCAGGACCGACCCCTGGGGCACTCCACTCGTTACCGGTTGCCAACCAGACATCGAGCCATTGATTCCTACCCGCTGAGCCCGTTGATCTAACCAGCTTTCGAACCACCTTACGGTCCATTCGTCCAATCCATACTTCCTTAACTTGCCGATGAGAATGCTGTGGGAAAACGTATCAAAAGCCTTGCTAAAGTCAAGGTATACCACGTCAACGCCTCTTCCCGCATCCACAAATCCAGTCATCTCATCATAGAAGGAAATCAGGTTCATCAGGCATGATTTGCCCTTGGTGAATCCATGTTGACTGTTCCTGATCACTCTATTTTCCTTCAAATGTTTCAGGATGGATTCCTTGAGGACCTGCTCCATGATTTTCCCAGGGATTGAGGTGAGGCTGACCGGTCTGTAGTTCCCCGGATCCTCCTTTTTCCCTTTCTTAAAGATAGTACTATATTTGAGTTTTTCCAGTCCTCCGTGACCACCCCCGTTCGCCATGAGTTCTCAAAGATAATGGCCAGCGGCTCTGCAATCACTTCCCCCATCTCCCTCAACACCCTCGGATGCAGTTCATCCAGCCCCATGGACTTGTGCACATCCAATATCTTTAATTGTTCCCTAACCTGACTTTCCATCACCGAGGGCCACTCTTCTCTCCAGTCTGCGTTATCCCATGTAGTAGCCTGGGAGCTGGCCCTCCCTGTGAAGACTGAAGTAAAAAAAGCATTGAGTACTTCAGCCTTTTCTGCATCATCCTCCACGAGGATGCCTGCCCCATTCAGTAAGGGACCTACACCATCCCTGATCCTTTTCTTGTTGCTGATATACTTATAGAACCCCTTTCTGTTATCCTTCATACCAGTAAACCCCCGATTCTCTAAAGAATCGCAAATTGAAAAATGGTTATCACCGCTGGGTGGGAGGGAGGGCGGGCAGCCGTGCGCGTGAGCTATCTAATCCACAGGCTTATGCACGTGGATTCAGCTGCTGCGCGCGCACAACTATGTCAGTTATATACGCGCGCAGGAGTTGCGTCCACGTCCCACCGTGCATATATACAACTGTGGTTTAGTTATATAGATGGACTGGATCCCCACGTGGGCAACGGCCGAAGAATCAGCCCCTCCATTCCAGCTGCAGGATCCGTCCCTGGTACAGAGGACCCAGCTGGATGGAGGGGGTGGGGGGGAGGAAGGCAGGTCCTAGGCGGTGGCTGGAGCCATAAGAGCAATCAAGCCACCCTCTCTTGGCTCGACAGCGCCGTCGGGGATTCTCTGTCCTGGCTCCAGGTCAAACCATGTGGAAGCTGCTCTGTGCAGCCACCGCAGAGAGCCAGTGAGTAGCACGCTTTCACCGGGCCCTGGGGACTCCCCGTCCCAATGGACCCCTTGTGGGGGGGCTTTCTGCACTCCCGGCATTGCAGACTCCAGGCTGCCCCCAGGGAGGCGAGAGCAATGAGCTCGGAGACGCCGAGGGACCCGGACACGCACCTTCCCCGTTACACCCCGGCTGCCCACGTTGGCTCGGCCGGTCCATGCAGCCAGGCGGCCTCTGGTGAATGTGGTGCCTCCTGCAGCTCTCACACCGGGGCAGAATCCGTCAGCCCCCCATCACCTGCCCCCCACATCCTCCTCAGCACCCCCCAGCTCCCCACTCCCTCATCAGAGCCTCCATCACCGGCCCCCCACCCCCCTCAGTGCCCCCATCACCTGCCCCCCACATCCTCCTCTGTGCCCCCCAGATCCACACCCCATCACCTGCCCCACTCCCTCATCAGCGCCCCCCATCACCTGCCCCCCACTTCCTCCTCTGCGCCCCCCCAGCTCCACACCCCATCACCTGCCCCCCACTCCCTCATCAACGCCCCATCACCTGCCCTCCATATCTTCCTCAGTGCCCCCCCA
The DNA here is from genome assembly GCA_007922175.1 of Pelusios castaneus. Taxonomy (NCBI): domain Eukaryota; kingdom Metazoa; phylum Chordata; order Testudines; family Pelomedusidae; genus Pelusios; species Pelusios castaneus. The sequence continues at coordinate 910,759 of ML686132.1, forward strand.
GCTCCACACCCCATCACCTGCCCCACTCCCTGCTCAGCACCCCCCAGACTGCAGTTCCCCCTCCTGGCCAGGGGCGGCGCTGCGCGGCACCGGCTTGGGTTGCTTCGCGGGGCCGGATGGAGCCTCTTGCCGGGCCGGGTGCGGCCGCCTCCTCGGCAGGGCTGGGCGGACGAAGCAGGGGTCGGGGGGGCGGAGCCTTTGTGCTGGGCCAAGCGGGGATGTGCCCGGAGCCGGCGGGTAAGGACCCCCCCGCCCCATGGGACTGCCCCCCCCACGGGAGACCCCTCCCCCCAGAACCTCCGCTTCTCCCCCATGTGACCGACCGTCCCCCCCAACCGCCCACTCATGGGACCACCCACCCCCCCCAGAACCCACGCCCATGGGACTGCCCTCCGGACCCTCCGTGCATATATACAACTGTGGTTTAGTTATATAGATCTCTTGCTAGCTGCAACTCCAATTGTCCTTTGGCCTTTCTGATTTTATCCCTGCAGTCCCGAGCAATATCTTTATACACCTCCCTTGTCATCTGTCCAAGCTTCCACTTCTTGTAAGCTTCCCTCTCGCCATCACCCCAGGGCAACGTGACACTCTTTACTTCCTGCTCTCCATCATGTTCCTGCCATCGCTTGTGATTTTCGCATCCATGAAAGACGCCACTAACACATCTACTCCAGCTGTAGGATTTTCGGTGGACTGCCCTCACGACGGGGCTGCACCCAGTCCCAGGCTTGTCTGACCATTGACCAGAAAGCCCCAGCAAGTGTCCCAGATGAAAACTCTTGTTGTTTGCGTAGTGGCGGTGCCTGGTATCTGCATTCCTGGATGTACATGTCTATACAGCACCTAGATCCACAAAGCCAGTGCTGTACAGATCCATCCATTCTCCCTTCATTCTGGCTTGCAGCTCTTTGGGGCCTGACATCCCAGGTGTGGGTGTCTTGCAACTCAAAGTGGAATCAGGGCTGGCTCCAACTCACAGCCTGGCCACGTTCTCTGTGGTCAGACTCTGGTGGGAGTGGAAGGATCCTGCACTTCACAGGAAGTGCTCACACCCTAGCAGAGTAAGGGACTACAACCACTATTCTGTAGGACTATCCTGGTGACGTTGTTTGATTCCTCTCTAGTCCATCCCTACCTTGTCCTGTTATAGTGTACTGGAGTCCCTTGTGATAATGGGGAACCCATTCATCTAGCTGTCCTTTCCAGTCCTATGCCCTGTGTTTCTGTGAACTGCTCTTTATTTGAACCAGTCTTTTCCACCTTTGCTCTTCCCTGCAGCTTGTATATGATGGGTTAAAATGATGTCTACTTCTCTTTGAACCACAGGATCTTCCTGTCCCTAGAAAAAGCACTTGGTACCTTTCGCACACACCTAATTTATTAGTCACAGACATTTTCATTGTTCTCTGTTCTCCTGCCTTTCCTTTTGGCAGAGGGTTGGCCATGTTCCTGGTTATTACATGGCTGCTCTCTCCTGACTCTAATAATTAGTCTTTGGAAGATTTCAGTCTCTAGTTACTTTGTCTGGTCGTAGTACTGACATGTGGGGTGGGTGGGTTGGGGGTGTCTATTGATTTCTGTTCTACTGCTCATGCAAGTTGTTACCTACTAGATTTATAACTAGAACTTGGTCCTTTAGATTGTTCCTCCAGTGACAGGCTGTTCAGTCATCGTTGGCATTTTTGGGACTTTGTGCGCTGGCCTCACCTAGGACTTATTCCCACTGGGGGGCAATCACTCTCGGCTCTCTTGGCTTTGAGTTGCCTTCTCTCGTGGGCTCCAATGGGGGCAATCTGGATTCTGTAACGAGAGCTGGGGCTACCCAGCAGAGCACATAGACACCAACCCTGCATTTGGGGCTGTGTGGATGGATCCCTACAGCTGCTCAGAGCCCTTTGATGAACTTCACACAGACACCATGGTCAGTCTCTCGCACTTATGATTTTCCCAAATCACTGGTTTATTTCTAATCCATTTTGTATGTCCTTTCAGAGGCTGCTCTTCTATTTAACATGCAGTGGTTTATCAGTGTCCACGCTTCTAATGGCATGCCTTTCAGCATCTGCGTGACTTCTCTCCGGGTAATCTGGTTAATATTATACACAAGTGTGCCCCAGGCAGATATATTACCCTGTGTCTGATAATCTTCTGCATATTTCATCGAAGAGGCTCATGTGAGGTCTCTGCCTAAAGCTAAAAGCCAAAGATGGTATCAATGTTTTTGACGGGGTGTTTGCAGAGAAACAATTCTAAGTTTATGTGACATGTTGTCTGCTGTTCTGTGAAACTGCTAGGGGTGGAGCTCAGCACCTGAGGCTGGGGAGTCAGAGAGCTGGCTCAACCAGTGCTGAGAACCACTGATGTCTGTGGAGCCAGCAGGGGGTTTAGTGTCTGGACCAGGGGCACACGTGAGCATTTCCATAGGGGACTCTTGGGTGAAGAGACAATCACCTGTGGTGTGTAAGAGAAGAAGAGAGGCACAAGGTATCATCTATTATAGAGGTGACACTCTGCCCATAGAAGTGTCTATCATGCTTTCTTTCGGCCCAATGACTCTTTCAGTATTAACTCAGTGCAGCAGTCACTGGGTGTCAGGGAGCAGGAAAGACTCTGTAGCCCAATGCATAGGATACCCACCGGGATGGTGGGAGACCCTATTGTTAGAACCCATCCGAGTCAGAGCACCAAGATGTTAGAACCCTCCCAAGTCCTTTCAGTCCTTGCTTCACTGACAGGAGCGGAAGACCAGAGTCCAGCAGCAGGCAATACAACCAGTTTATTGGGATATTTCCCACACAAGCATCCATTAGGACCTCATAGTCCTCTACACCAATAAGTTTCCCCTCCCAGTGAATTTCTACCCTCTCAAATAAATCCCCCCCCCCCCCCCCAGTAAATTTTCCTCCCTCTCCTTCCTGGTTTACCTTAGTTTTTAAAATGTATTTTAACCAATCATTTTTTTTACAAATATTGCCAGATAATTCTATAACCAATCCTACCGTATTGTACCATAATTCTCCACCCAATCATACCCCACCACCTTAACTGATTAGAACTAACTACAAGACATATGGAAACAATTAAGGATGCAGGCAGAAGTCATCAGAGCAATAGGAACCAGGATGACCAAACTATACAAAATGTAGATTTTGTCACAAGTGTGATGCTCTTAAGGCATTGGCTCCTTCTGACATGAGGTGTTTGGAATATGTGGATGTGACTGCACGCTTCCCAATTTATGGCTGCCTCTGGTGTTTTTTTGCCTTTGCTTAGCTGAAGTACAAGGCCTCGGCCAGTCAAGTTAGTTCTTTGATTTGGAGCTAGCTAGTGATTGACATATTTAAAGAAAATCATAGGCCTTATAGGCCAGCCTAAATATCTCTAGTCCAACACTTAGTGTAACCACTAGTTATCCTGAGAAGAACAGCTGCAGTGGGGGGGGGGTGGTGGGAAGAGAAGAGCTCTGGGGCTTAGGTAGGAGATGGAGATCAAGGGATAGCAGATTCACACCCAGAGACAAGAACATAGGTGCTGCAAGAACTCTGGCCCAGAAGACTTAGAGGCTGAGAGAGTTTAGATGCCTACAGGATTTGGCGGGAGTTTTATGGCTCAGTTAGCCTTGGGTGCTCAGAGGGGAAGGTAGTCACACTGGCTGGCTGGCTGAGGAAGTCAGAACTCTGGAGAGCTTCCAATGCACCACTGGGAGCAAACTAACAGCCTGGGAGGTTCTGAAGGTGCGGAAGGCAGCAGAGGTTCCGAGAACAGTCCAGAGGTGAGGGTCCAGTGCGGGATGGAAGGCAGTGCAGACGCTGGCAGGATGTCAAGACCAGAAGGCTGGACTGGCCCTGGGGTGAGGGCATGGACTTGACCGGGGGCTGCAGGGAAAGTGTCCCAGGGAGATTGGCAGCAATGGTGAGAGACTGGAGGGAGGCGGTAGCATTGATGCCAGAGTTGAGGCACACAGGGTCCCTAAACCAGGGCCCAGAGAAGTAGGTGGGCCCAGGTCCCTCCCTGCTTCCCCAGAGTGCCAGGGTGGCACTGAATTCCCAGACCATTGAAGGACTAAATAGTGACCAGGGCAAGGGAGTAGACTTTTCCCCAAAAGTGGGGCAGTAATAGACTGAGGTACTCAGCCAGAGGGCCGAATAGCCAGAGAGTGACAGAGCACGAGCTGGACGGGAGCCACTGGAGCTCAAATCCCCAGAAACATCATGGCCAGGGGGCACCTGTCCAGTGAGGATCATGTACCCCGTCACCCCCCACTAGAAGTTTCTTGCTAGATTGCTATCAATTCTGCTTTGAGAATATTAGTATTTTCCTTTTAACTTTAAGACAGAATTACTACTTTCCTAACTCTTTGGCTGTTAGGATTTAGTATAAATAGCACTCAGAGCAGAGTGTCCTGCTAGGCTTCTCACACAGACAGAAATGCTGGCTTGTTATTCTCTCTTGAAAGCATTGGGTGCTGGTCACACACTAAATTACAGCTTTTATGAAGCACTATATGAGTTTTGAACACAGCATCCTTCTGGATGTCTCTCCACTTATCTCCCTTCACGCCTACCCAGAAGGGTAAATGGAGTGTGTTTTGGTATTAAAGTGAGGTTGAAAACTTGTCTTTGTGAGTTAGCGTTTGCTGCCCATTGATTTTACATCAGGGTCTTGGGCTCTTTTACCTATTGATTAGTTGTATAATGCTTTCTGTGGGTCCAGTACTAGTCAATATTTTCATTAATGACTGGATAACGGAGTGCAGAGGATGCTTACAGTGTTTGTGGCTATGAGTTGTTGGGGCTTTGACAGACAGGACTGACATTCAAAATGACCTCACCAAATTGGAGAATGGGTCTGAAATCAACAAGATAAAATTCAGTAAAGACAAGTGCCAGTACTTCACTTAGACAATGTCAGCAACCAGGATGTGGGTGGCCATGGCTTAGTGGTTAGAGCAGGACTAACCATTCAAGACTAGGAGCCCAGGGTCAGGAGTCAGAACCAAGGGTCAGGCCTGAGTGAGGCAGGGCTGGATCCAAGGCTGGGATTGAGCTTGCATACGAGCTGTGACTGCTGGGGGCAAATGCTTTGAGCAGCCACTGAGCTGTTGCTGCTGCTGCTGGTGGTGGGCTTAACAGCTGGTTTGCTGACCCTTCCAGTGAATCAGGTGGTGTAGCCAACTAGCAGCCTACTCTAGGCCATCTGTCCTTGCTAGGCTGCCCAGAGACCAGATCTGCTGCTGCTCATGATTCTGCAAGTACTTTCCACCCCTAGGGTGTTTATTAGGGACCTTGGAGTCTGGTTTCTTGTGGTGCTTCTGAAGGAGCTCTCACAAAAAGCCTGGGACGTGGTGGTTCTCTATCACTTCCCAGGTCTACTCATCCAAACCGTAATCCTACCAATCCATGGGTCCTGGAGCCTTCCCCTAACTCAGCAAAAGTTGAGAAGTCCATGGACCAAGTATTCCTCCTGCCCACAGACTGTGATGGGTGGTCTGGTGGTTTGGAGTGGGGTCAGTATGCGCTTTAAAAGTGAGATGTTATAAGCTCTTGGGCAGCTGTAGTCTGAAGGTTCATGGGCTCACCCATTCTGTAATCTTGAAGGAGCCAAGGTGTGGGTAGTCAAGTTTGGCAGATGGGGTGGCTCGGTATACGCCTCTGAACAGAGAGTTGCCCCTCGTCTGTAATGGCCTGATGGACTGGATCAGCATGGTACTTGTAGGCTTTTCTTGCAGATTGAAAGCGTTCCTTGAGCTCCTGGTGCATGCACTGTCAGTGGGAGGCTAAAGGAAAATGCACGGGAAATTTAAGTGGAGGCAGGGGTGAAAGCCGTAGTTAGTGAAGAAGGGCTGGGCTGGCTGGAGGCATGGATTGCATTGCTATATGTAACTGAGCATGGCACAGCAGCAGAAGCCAGTGGTCCTGTTGGTAGCTCAGCTATGTCTACACTTGTTAATTTCAGTCGACTTTAACTAAGTGGACTTAGTGCGTCTACACCTAAAACTAAAGTCGACTTAAAGGAGAACTTACAAAGTCGAACTAGAGCATCCACACTGGATGCCTAGGTCGACTTCTAGGGGCTTAGGGGGACCTAGGGAAGGTCCACGAGGGCATGCGGGGCACCCCTTGCCCAATGCCGGGGGCTCAGCCTTTGCCCCATTGTACCTAGGTACAATGGGGCAAAGGGGGTCAGGGACCCTGGCAGGGGACAGGGACAGGGTGGGCAGGACTCTGCCCTGGCAGGTGGGGGGGCATGCCAGGATCCCCCAGTGCCTCCCCCCCCCCAGCAGGGAGGGCATTGGTGTAGCCCTGGGGTAGCCCTAAGTCGACTTAGGGCTACCTCACGGCTACACTGGTTTAAATCGACTCTAGGGAGTCAAATTAAGTCTTAGGTCTACTAGGAAGGTGGTTTTATAAAGTCAACTTTATTTTCCTTAAGTCGACTTAAGCAAGCTGCTTAAGTCGACTTAATTTACCAGTGTAGACGCAGCCTCAGAGAGCTGCAAAGATACTGCTCCCAGATGTGACTGACTCCATTTGCCCATCAGCCTGGGAACGATAGGTGGTTGAGACAAAAAGCTCGATGCCAAGGACTCTGAGAAACTCCTACCAGCCTCAGGAAATGGAACTGGGGACCCCAGTGCCACATAATGCCCATTGGTAACCCATGGTAGTGGAAGATGTTTCCCAAGAGGAGCTGAGCCCTCTGCCATGCAGGAGGAACAGTACAGCACTGGGTGGAGTGTGCCATCTTTGTTAGGTGGTCAGTGACAATCCCTTGGAGCATGGCAGTTTACCATTGAAGTCTATTGCTATAGTAGACCAAGACTGTGAAGACTTGGTCAGAGGATGAAGGAGAGCTAGGTCTTCGATCATGGGTTCTTCATACAGCACCCAGATCAAAAGACCTTCTATAATCCTTGACGTAAGGTCATAGGTGTAAAGATATCCCAGAGAGTTCCAACACAGTGGAAGTTGAGGTAGATTCCAACATATGTCCTCTGACTGATCTGGTATTATCGAGGCTTGATGAAGAAACTGTCAGGGAACGAGAGAACTCAGACTTGAATGAAGGGCTGGTACTGATAATATCTAATGGAGTGACCAAACGTCCCAAAAGACTCATAGGCTACATCTACACTGGCAATTTAAGTCGACATAAGGAGACTTAAGTCGACTTAAATTAAGCCATGTCCACACTAGGCTTTCATTAAGTCTACTTAAGAAATCCCTTAAGTCGACTTCATGAAAGCGTAAGTGGACTTTATAACTACAACTCATTAGGTCGACTTAACCCTTAAGTCGACTCCTTAAGTCGAGTTAAGGGCAGTGTGGATGTGGAGTAACCCTTAAGTCGACTTTTTAAGTCAACTTAAGGGTGGTTAGGTTGACTTAACAAAGTGGACTAAGTCGACTTAAAGTTAAGTCAACTTAGTCCACTTTGTTAAGTCGACGTTAATAAGGTCGACTTTAAGTCGATTTAAAGTCAACCTTATTAAGTTGACTTAACAAAGTCAACCTAACTTTTCCTAATGTAGACATAGCCATAAGGATATGTGAGGAACATGGGTGGTAAAGACTCACTTGAGAGTGAAGTACTAGTAACCTTGCTTTTCTAGGTAGTTCATACATTGGGTTTATGGACTGGTATAATGCATGTGTTATAAGATGTTAGGGAATGCATCATTAGGTAGCTTTTACATGTGTCTAAGGGTTACCTTGTTTTCCTTAGGAGGGATGGTGTAGAGATATGTTTGTAGAAGGCTGTGGTTTTAGAGACACTTCCCAGCATGGGACAGCATTGTGTGAATTGGGAGACGTGCTCTACAGGTGATATAACACGACTGCTTCCAACTCAACACCTGGGAATCACTCCTCCCTGTTATCAAGTTCTATTCCTCATTCATTCAATAGTGTAGTCTTTAGTGAACCCTCAAGCTCTTTACAATAGGCCTGGCCATCAGAAACTTGTATAGACAAGATTCCTTTAAAAAGTGGAAGTCAAATCCTAGTGAGGCAAACAGAAAGG
>ML686132.1:919183-1021261 GCA_007922175.1 Pelusios castaneus
AAATACAACACTTGAAGCAGAGAAGGCCATTCTAGAGCTGGAACTCTAACCTAAAAGAGTAAGTAGTTGTGTTAGCAATGTTCGCCAAGGACCATAATCCCTTGTTGCATTAGTTGTTGTCATGTGTACTGTACCTGTCAAACTACTTCAGCTATATTTCTGCCATCAGCTGGACCAGAATCCCGTATCACAAAGCCATCTGCCCACATAAATTCAATCTGTTCCATGGAGGCTAGAGATGGGTTAGCTTTTTAGGACTGTTGCTGAGAATAGTGAGGAAGAAACAGGGGTAAATTGCCTTCATTGGTATTTTATCAAGGTATTTTCTGTCAAATACCAAGCCAGGTGATTGACTTTGGGCTCAGTAAGATTAGCCCCCTACGCAGGGCTCTCCCTTCAAAATTTATCACTCGGGATAATATTAAGCAGTGCCGGATACTGACAACTGCACTCAGCAAGACAGCTTTCTTCTCCCTCGTAATGTCCCCACTTGGCAAGCAATAGCTTATTTTGTTCTCATTTTTTAAAAAAAGGGACACAGTGCCACTACTGGAAAAAAACAGTGATTCAAAGAGATGCATAAAAATCTTTCTAAGGCTTATAGCAAGCACTATTCATTTCTTTAACTTAGAAAAGATTAGTTTTGAACAAATCCAAAGTTGCTCACAGGGCTTTCTGAAACCTACAGTGTTCTCACTGTGTATAAAACAGTTACATTATCTGCATGAGGAGTTAGGCCACTTGTAAATACATCACTTAACTGCAGCTCTAAGGCTTGCTTCTGTCTAATAATTGATATGTGCAAAATCAAAGCATCAAACCACAGTATTTTCTCTTCATTACATGTGTACGAAAACTCCATAGTGTAGCTGTAGCCGCTCTTGGCACTATTTGGTAAGTTAACACAGTAAAGCTGGAATAAATGATACAATCAGCTGTAACAATGAGAGTCCTGTGGCACCTTATAGACTAACAGATTTTCTTCAGCATAAGCTTTCGTGGGCTATAACCCACTCTGTATGATACCAAGTGGGTTATAGCCCACGAAAGCTTATTCCGAAGAAAATCTGTTAGTCTATAAGGCGCACAGGACTCTCGTTTTTGCTATACACAGCCTAACAGGGCTACCTCTCTGGAAATTTCTACAATAAGCTGTGTGTTTCAAAACTGGATGGTTGCAATTATTTACATTCTAGCTACCGATGTCAAATCCTTGGATAAATACCACGTTCCCAGCTAACGTTGGCATTTAAACTTAAAAGGACAGCATGACAGAAACAATGAGAGGAACAACACATTGCATCTGATTTCTCATTTAATTAGGCATTTTGATCATCCAAATTTCCAATGCAGACTGCAATGCACTTTCATATCTTCTGGATGGGAGACTTTGAATCCCTGAGGCATTTTATACAGACCCTCCTCGAGCTGGACATGCAGCAGATGCTTTACTAGGTTTGCCTCTTCATTTGTCATGACTCACACTGACACTGGTTTCAAGATCTGTTTGTAGTTATGTAAATGTTTTAACTGTGCTAAAGGCAGAAGGAAATCCCCCCAACCAAAGCCATGTCTGCACTCCAAGCCAGGGATATGATTCCCCAACGTGTACACGTAATTATAGTCGCACTCCTTGAGCTAGCCCGAGTGTAAATCTCGATGTAGCTGAGGGGGCATGGGGAGCAGAGGAGTGATCCAATTAGGCCAGACAAGGTTGTCGGCTCAACAAATCTTGGCCGAGGCTCCGTTACTGCTGTCATACCTCCCCTACTGTTTCTCCTCATGTTAGCACACGTATGTATACAAGAACAGTGGGTCACACCCCTCCCTCATGCCTCTGTAATGTGCGGCCTGATGTTGCAGCTGCTACTCAGTCAAAGTGAGGCAAATAGTAAGCCACTAGCACACATCAAATGGATTTAAAATGTGGCTACTCCCTAGCCCATTAGGAGTCACTGTTGAGTAAGGGTGTTTCCAATGAGATCCTGAAGGGCCAGCTATTCAATATTTGGATTTTTCCCAATGAAAATGGGCATAAAGATGGTGTGAAGTGTGAAAGGACAGAAAGCAGCATTTTCTTCCCTCTCAACTTTGCTAGGTGTCTTCTTCCTCTCCAGGCAAAGGGTCACCTGGCCTCCATTATTCACACCTTCATTACCTCTCAGGAGTGCATCCTACAAGGAGTGCAGGTCACACTCATAGGCTTGGGAGGAGGTCTGTATCCTGGAAAGCAGGGACTGACAGGTCCTGGCTGATCGCCAATTGAATTTCAGTTCCTGCTGCATAACTCAGAAGACCAACATGGGGGGATATCAAGCAGCAACTCTACATACTGCATTGATGAGACTGGTGTTGATTTATTGTCTTCAGTTCAGCCAAAAAAGTGGAAGGGGCTTATATAAAAGCTACAGTAATGATTCAAGGTCTGGCGTCTGACAGTGACGGAGAGTCAGTTCCATTTAATTTATCAAAAAGAAGGTTCTGAAGTAACTTGGTCACAGTCTGGAGATACCGACAAGGAAGAAGATGTCTGACGTTTGAGGAGGACCTTTTAATCTTGCAAAATCACAATAAGAGCCAGAGGTTGGAAATAAAGGCTAAAAAGAGTCCCATTATAAAGGAGATGCAAATCCGGAATGGTGAAGGTAGACTGCACTAAAAGGAATAATTGCCTCCACTGAAGGAATGACGGTGACATTCTTTGGACTGTGCTCTGTGCAGATAATCACTTCTGCTTTTTAAAGCTAGGAGTCTAATCAAAAGGCACCCAGAGTTCTCGGTGAATTCCTGCATGCCCTGTTCATGCTGTAATGAAATTAAATCCTCTTTTCTTGTATAACTTTCAAACATCTTCTTTCGGATGTTGGTTGTTAAGAGAAAAGAACATGGTGGCTGTTTGCTTGTGGAGAAGCACGTCCAGCTATAAAACACTGATTTCACACACACAGCAATAGGACAAGCAGACAGTTCTGAGGGCTGGAAAGAACAAAGATACTGTATGCTTTGAGAAACTTGACTGGGTGGCTTAATTCACTCAGAAAGGTGAAAGACAAGAAAATACCTTTAAAATGCTCAGCTCGGGGTATTTATTTGGGGAAATTTGAAATGAATCCTGCTATCAGCTGTGTCTCCATGCATGGGTATGCCTATTAGACACGCATGATTGTAGGTCCAACTTCTTTCCACAGCCAGATAGAGAGGAGAAAATAAGGCAAATTACCTCAATTGCAATGAGTTAGCAGCCATGTATTCCAACAGTGCTGATAAGTGTCCACTTATCTCTCTAGGGAAAGTTTTTTTCTGATGGTAATTAGCTGTTACTGTGTTGTTGTGGTGTACAATGGGACTGGGTTTCCCACTGCTCTCAAGCCTGCATGGCTCTTCTCTGGGTATGGCTACATATGTGGCTGAGTAGTGACAAGAGACTCTCACCATTCCTGACTGAAGCAGGATTTTCTCCCCCAAAAGCTCATGCGAGAAATAAATCTGTTAGTCTTTAACAGTGCTCCAGGCCTCTGTTTGTTTCATTCCTGACTTGTCTCTGTCCTTTGTTGTGTGAAATACCCTGCCAGCATGAGCGACACTTCGCAGGGGGGAATTCTGCCCATGCAGCCGGGACTCGAACATGTAAACAATTGCCGTAAAATTAAGGAAGAACGGACATAGTGAGACTTGTTTGTACAGCGTTACTGGAGGGAAACGTATGTAACCTCTGGGAGTGCTAGATATTCCAGTGCAAGGAGCTTTTGTTTCACTGCAAGACCTATTGATGAGGTCATTATGAGACGTCTAACCCCAGCGTGGGCAATTCTATGCAGGAAGAGTGTCTGTGGTTGGGATAACAGCATATAAGCAATGCTGCAGGCCAGAAGTCAAGTACAAAGTGGGAGGAGTTAGGAGGGTGTTTCTGCTTGGAGCGTATTGTTGCATAATTGACGCTAACTGGGGCAGTGGGGGAGGAGTGGGTCCACCTTCTGAGTCCCTCTGGAATTGGCCCCTGAGGAAGGCAGCAAACCCGTCTGAACCCTGGCAGCCCCCAGGGCCCCACATACACTTGGAGCAGAAGAGGGGTGTGATTCCCCGCCCACACAGACATGCTGGTGCTGGCTCTAGTTCAGTTAGCACAATGCAAAGAGTGTGCCATGCTTCACGAGAAATGATGGAGTCTCACCACAGGTTAACTGCCGCAAGCACATGGCACGCACCCAGGCTGGTCCGGGCTCAGCAGCTAGCCTGTGCGACACTGCTGTGTAGTGCACTGGCTGGATGAGAGCGAGCGTGGGTACATCTGTGTGAGCTGGGAACCCGCCCCCAGCTCCATGTGGAGACACTGCTGGGTTCTCCTTTGTGGACGAGAGACACTGGCAGCTATTCCAGTGGATTTACAGCCTGGGCATTGGGCTTGGCGTATTCTTTGCCTCTGTGAAGCAGACTGCCAGAGACTCACCATGGGACTGGGACTGTGCGGAGGGGATGATGCCACCCTGTGAGAAAGGGTTGCAAGTGGGAGGGGCCCCTGCCATAGCACTGGACACAAGATTCTGTTTTTAGTAGCTGCTCCCTTGCCAGCAACACATCGCTGTTCTCCAGCCATTCCCAATATGCACAATGCAGGTTTGCGAGGCTTCCCCCAGGAAGGAAGGCCTAGGACAGCTTTGCTGGCTGCACCCCGCAAATCTACCTGTGGAGAGGGCAGTGGTGGGACAGCCCAGATGCTGGGGCTTTCTATGTGGAGCTGGGGAGGGGGAGACCTATGGAACTGCACGGCGCCTCTCCCAGAGCTCTCCCGGTGCTGGGGATCAGCCGACCCAACACTTCTTTCTCCAGACACAGCCCCAGCAGGGCACAGCCTGGAGAGCACAGGGAGAGGTACCCTGTCTTTCCCCCTCCTCCCCCCGCACACAGCCACCGCTTCATGCCTGAGGCCTGTGCCATCCCTGTGTAAAGGCAGGATGGATGCCAAGGACGGCACATTTTAGCATTTCCGCCCCTGGCAGCTGCTTCACAAACCTCCTAGGGCTGGGACCTTTCTGCCCAACAGGTTTTGTGAGAAGCAGTATGTTATGGACAATGGCTGAAAGTAATCACTGGTCACATCAGCTTGGCCGGGTGGGCTCCCAGCCAAATGCTGCTATAACCAGGTGTTGTTAATATGCAGGAGGGTGGGAAGGAATGTGCTGCATCTCCCGAAAGCATTGCACGGCCCTCATCACGGTTCTATCAGAGCACTTTAATGGCGGTGGGAGGGTGAGGTTCTGTGGCCTGCCCTGTGCGGGAGTTCAGGCTAGATGATCTGTCAGTCCCTGTTGACCTTAGAGTGTACGAGTCTATCAGGGTTATCCCAGACGGCAGGACAGGGCTCTTACTCCATTGCACAGAGGGAATCTGAGACAGACTAAGTGACGTGTCTGGTGCAGCTGGGAAGTCCTAGGTTAGGGTCCTACCTCTGCACCATCCTTTGCCCTTCTGCAACTTCCTGCTTCTTCCTGGGCATTTCTTTAATGGGAAAAAGGGTTTCCGTTCATCTTCTTCTGTGTTCTGTCTTGTGGGGGGGTGAATTCCATCTGTCCTCAAAACAAAGGAGACCTCCAGCCCTCTGTCGAACAAGGCTTCAAGGGAACCTCTAAATCTGCCCCAGCTCGTTGTTACTCATAAACCGTCTGTATACACAGTTTTGGCTCTGTGCACAGAAACAGTCTTTGCCTGTTCTATACTTCCATACGATTCCCACCAAAGCTCAGATTTTGTGTATATAAAACTTAAGTGGGAAACATGGGAAAAAAGATGGCATTTGTGTGGCTGGTTTTTAATATTTGCCCCTAAATGAACTTTAGGCATCTTAAAACTTCTGAACAACCACTTGAATTTCTATTTTTTGCTCAAAGCCTCTAGGAGCCACCTTCTTATGAAAGATCTCCCCGTTGTGCTTGTGCCACTTTAACTACATTTCCGCATGTCACTTTCATTTCCCTGGGCAGTTATGCACAACATTTATCTTGGCTACCTGAATAAAATAACCAAAATTGAACTAATGTGAAGAGAAGGTTTCAGCTTTTGCACAATTCTTTCTTCTTAGTGTGCTACTAGGGATAACAAGTGCACAGGACCAGATATATAGGTACAATGCCATCTTCAAACACAGGGCTTGCATTAAAAGAGATGCTACAGGATACAAATCAAGTTAGTGTGAATAATTTTACTCACCAAATTGATTATATTAGTAAATGGTAGATCTGGACACAGTCAAACCTTATAAGATTTGCAAAACATAATGTTGTCATTACTGAATTATTATTCAGAGAGTTTTGTTGCTGACATAAGAACATAAGAAAGGCCGTGCTGGGTCAGACCAAAGGTCCATCCAGCCCAGTATCTGTCTACCGACAGTGGCCAGTGCCAGGTGCCCCAGAGGGAGTGAACCTAACAGGCAATGATCAAGTGATCACTCTCCTGCCATCCGTCTCCATCCTCTGATAAACAGAGGCTAGGGACACCATTCTTAACCCCTTTCTGGCTAATAGCCATTTATGGACTTAGCCACCATGAACTTATCCAGTTCCCTTTTAAATATTGTTATAGTCCCAGCCTTCACAACCTCCTCAGGTAAGGAGTTCCACAAGTTGACTGTGCGTTGTGTGAAGAAGAACTTCCTTTTATTTGTTTTGAACCTGCTACCTATCAGTTTCATTTGATGACCCCTGGTTCTTGTATTATGGGAGTAAGTAAACAACTTTTCCTTGTCCACTTTTTCCACATCTGTCATAATTTTATATACTTCTATCATGTCCCCCCTCAGTCTCCTCTTTTCCAAGCTGAAGAGGCCTAGCCTTTTTAATCGTTCCTCATATGAGACACTCTCCAAACCCCTAATTATTTTAGTTGCCCTCTTCTGAACCTTTTCTAGTGCTAGAATATCTTTTTTGAGATGAGGAGACCACATCTGTACACAGTATTCGAGATGTGGGCGTACCATGGATTTATATAAGGGCAATAATACATTTGCAGTCTTATTTTCTATCCCCTTTTTAATGATTCCTAAAATCCTGTTTGCTTTTTTGACCGCCTCCGCACACTGTATGGACATCTTCAGAGAACTATCCACAATGACTCCAAGATCTTTTTCTTGACTCGTTGTAGCCAAATTAGCCCCCATCATATTATAGGTATAGTTGGGGTTATTTTTTCCAATGTGCATTACTTTACACTTATCCACATTAAATTTCATTTGCCATTTGGTTGCCCAATCACTTAGTTTTGTGAGATCTTTTTGAAGTTCTTCTTTGGTCTGCTTTGGTCTTGACTATCTTGAGTAGTTTAGTATCATCTGCAAACTTAGCCACCTCACTGTTACCCCTTTCTCCAGATCATTTATGAATAAATTGAATAGGACTGGTCCTAGGACCGACCCTTGGGGAACACCACTAGCTACCCTTTTCCATATTTATGTAATTATCTTGAGGGTTCATTAAAGACCACACCATTGAATGAGTGAGGAATAGAACTTTAATAACACAGACAGGAGGGATTCCCAGGTGTGTAGCTGGGACGAGCCATGTTAGATCACCTGTAGAGCACGTCTCCCAATTCACACAACCCTGTCCCATGCTAGGGAGTGTCTCTAAAATCACAACCTTCTATAAGCATCTCTCTACAATTTAGTTCTTATATAATCATAAATAATGAAAAGGGACCATGAGAGGTCATCATATTCAGTCCCCCTGCACTCATGGCCGGACCAAGTACCCTCTTAAACCATCCCTGACTGGTGTTTGTCTGACCTGCTCTAAAAAACTTCCAACGATGGAGATTCCACAACCTGCCCAGGCAACTTATTCCAGTGGTTAATCACCCTGACAGTTAGGATTTTTTTCCTAATGTTCAACCTAAACCTCCCTTGCCATAATTTAAGCCCATTGCTTCTTGTCCTATCATTGACAGTTAAGGAGAACAATTTTTCTCCCTCCTCCTTGTAGCAGCCTTTAGGTACTTGAAAAACTATTATCATGTCCCCTCTCAGTTGCCTCTTTTCCAGACTAAACAAACCCAGCTCTTTCAATCTTCCCTCATAAGTCAGGTGTTCCAGACCTTCGATCATTTTTGTTGCTCTTCTCTGGACTTTCTCCAGTTTAACCAATTCTTACCTTTTCTTGCCTAATACTGACATCTGATTAGCTGTTTCATGATAACAGGAGTGTGTATTGAAGCCCAGCACAGGGTAATGAAGTAGGCACTGAATATGTGATGGTTAAATAGTTTTTTTCCAGAAGCCCAGGATGGACTGAAAATCAGTAAATGTAATGGCCTCCTGGCTTTGTCAGAGGGGTCCTACCAGAGGCGTAGTAGTTTGTGAAGCTGTGTGGGCCAAGCTGGAAAAGGCAAGCATGGGGAGCACAAGGAAAAATACACTTACTGGCCTGTAGTACAAGGCTCGAAGGCATCACTAGCTCACGTAGTCTGACTTCCCTGCCAAGCACACCCAACATGCATGTATTAAACCCACCAGTGGGAATCAGAGTAAACGAAAGGAGACTAGACTCTTCGGTGCCACTGGCTGAGAAGAAGAGGGTCAGGGAGCACATTGGTGAGGGGCACGCAATCCCTGCAGTGATGGAGAAGGGTACGTGAGGTATGCCCAGATAACCCTAGCAAGTGACCTGCCTCCACATGTTGCAGAAGAAGACAAAAATCCTCCACGATCCCTGCCAATCTGAACTGTGGGAAAATTCCTTCCTGCCCCCTCTTCCCCTGATGGCAATCAGTTAGACTACTAAATTGTTTGCCCAGCAATAACTATTTGGGATGCTGTTCCACAACCTCCCCCTCTGATGGTTAGAAACTTTCTCGACTCCAGTCCACATTTGTTTGTGGCTCGTTAATAGCCATTTGTTCTTGTGCCAACACTGTACTTAAGCTAAAGCTTTGATAGCTTTTCAAGTTTTCTTGTATTTCTTCCCTTACTCCCTTCCCCAATATACTGTAGAAAGAAATCATATCCCCAGATTTCCTTTTGCTCAACTAAACAAGACAAACTCTTCCAGTTTTTCTCCTAAAACGAGCCCTTCCTTCCCTCAGTTATCTTAGTAGCTCTTCTCTGGACCTGTTCCAGTTAACCAATACCTTAGACAGTAGCACTCGTATTTCAATCTCTCTCTTGCAAATGCCTTGTCTAGCTCCCATTTGCCTTTTTCACAGTTGGATCACACTGGTGACTTACAATTAGCTTGTGGTCAACCTTCACATCCAGGTCATTCTCCTCCTCTGTCCCTTCCAAATGATAAGACCCAGCATGGAGCAAAAAATATTTGATTTAGATCTTAAATGCATGACCTTCATTTTATTCCATTGAATTTAATCCTATTTCTGTCAATCCAGTCTTCAAGGTCATCCAGATCTTCCTGTATAATATATGGCCTCTGTACTGATGATGCCTCACAACTTCGTACCATCAGCAAACCTCATTAGCACATTCAGACTTCGAGGGCCAAGGTCATTAATAAAAATATTAAGACTGATCCCAAAATCCATCCTTGAGGAACTCAATCCAGTAACCTCCTTCCATTTACAATTCACCTTTCAGAACAACCAGTTGATTTCTCCCCATCAGCCCAATTCCTTCTCCATGTTCCAATGCTTGTACTGATCCCCATCTTCTCCCATTTAACTAATAATCTCCCACATGGCACCATAGCAAATGCCTTACTGAAGTCCATGTATACTGAACTTCTCTTACCTTAAAAATCAATTATTTTCTCATAAAAGAAAATTGGGTTAGTCTAGAATGATCTACCTTTGGTAAATCCATGTTGCATGGCATCCCTTTCACTTCTATGGAATTATATAGTTGTATTATTAATTATTGTTTCCTTCATAAATTGTTCTAAAATCTTGCTTACTGCAGAGGTCAGACTAACTGAGGCCTGTATTTGCCCGAATCACATTTTTCTCTTTCTTATCTATTGGTATCAACTATTTTCCAAACAGATGGTACTAGTCCCAAATAGGCAGATTTGTTAAATATGATCTGCTACTGGGCTAGCAAGCTCATGTGCCAATTTGTTTTGTGTTCTGGGATGAAAGGAAGTTCATTGGCTCCTCCACACCCTTATCTGAGTGCATTAAGCTCTTCATGCTTCTCTTCCATCTCCAATGCAATCATTTCTAGACACTCATTTTCCGTAAGCCATACTGCATCCATGTCCATGTTCCATATTATCAACATTACTGAAAATCAAGGTAAAGTAATGATTTAGTTTTAGGACCATACCTAGATTATCTTTAATCCCCTTCCCATTCACACTACATGGCTTCTCAACATCACCTCCCTTTTTATTTATATAACGAAAACAAACTCTTCAAATTTATTTTAACGTCCTTGGGAAGATCTAATTCAGCTTGACTTTTAGCAATTCTCACACTTTCTAACCTCCATGATGTTGCTGTTTTAGCTGATCAGCTCCTTTTTTTCATTCCTTGTAGGCTCTCTGCTTAGTCCTAATAACCTTTCTGAGGCGGTTATTCCTCCATCTGGGCTGGGCCCCTTTCCATACAACTTTTTCCCCTTGGTTGGGGCACCACACTCTTGTCGATTTAACCACATGTTACTTGGCTGTTTGCATGTCACTGCATGGCCGTATTCCACCACTGCCTTCAGCACAGAGCCAAAGGTTAAGGCTGCAGATTTGCTCAGGGTGAATTTGCAGTGAGAGCTTTACTTGCCTGTGGCAAAGACGTGAGTGAGTTCCACAAAGTGTCTCTGCTGAGTGTTGACAAAGGGCAAAATGGAACAGCTAAGTTCTATTTCCAAGTTTGTTAATGAGAAGGTGATGTGAAACTCGATCAAAAGTCTTACTAAAGTCTAGCTATATCACATCTACTGCTTCCCTTCTATCCACAAGGCTTGTTACCCTGGCATAGAAAGCTATCAGGCTGGTTTGACACGATTTTTCTTGACAAATCCATGATGACGGTCACTTAACACCTTCTTTTCTTCTAGATGTTTGCTAATTGATTCCTTAATTATTCGATCCATTGTCTTTCCTGGTACAGAAGTCAGTACTGGGTCCCAACACATGGTTTGGTTTGAAAACCACGGTTCTAGCGTGCATATCATCAGGCCCTGGGGACTTGAAGACATCTAACTTGCCTAAATCATTTTTAACCTGTTCTATCCCTATTTGATCTTCTAATCTTATCCCGTTTTTACTGCCATTCACTACATTAGGCATCCAGTCGCCACCAACATTCTTGGTGAAAACAGAAACAAAGTCATTTAGTTCCTTTGCCATTTCCACATTTTCTGTTATTGTTTTTCAATCTTTGTTGAGTAACAGACCTGCATTCTCCGTGGTCCTCTTCTTGTTTCTAACGTGTTTGAAAAATATTTTCTTGTTGCCCTTTATGTCTTCAGCTAGTTTAATCTTGGTTTGTGCCTTGGCCTTTTTAATTTTTCCCCTACATAATGGTGTTATTTGCTTATCGTCATCCTTTGTGATTTGACTTGGTTTCCATTTTTGTAGGACTCAATTTTTTTTTTTATTTTTAGATTATTGAAAATCTTCTGATGAAGCCAGCATGGTCTCTTGCCATACTTCCTGTCCTTCCTACGCAGTGGAATAGTTTTCTCTTGTGTCCTTAAAAATGTCTCTTTGAAAAACTGCCAACTATCTTTAGTTGTTTTTCCACTTAGACATGGTTCCCATGGGATCCTTCCTACCAACTCCCTGCTCATGCTAACGTGTGCCTTCTTGAAATCCATTGTCTTTATTTTGGTGTTCTGCCTCTTATCATAACCTAGAATCATGAACTGTACCATTTCATGGTCACTTTCACCCAAGCTACCTTCCATTTTCAAATTGTCAGTCAATTTCTCTCACTTTGTTCAAATCAAATCAAGAAAACCTCTCCCCAGTAGTTTTCTCCACCTTCTGAAATAAATAAATAAATAAATAAATAAATAAATAAGTCTCCAAAACATTCCAAGAACTTATTGGATATTCTGTGCCTTTCTGTGTTATTTTCTCCATTGATCTCTGAGTAGTTGAAGTCCCCCATCACCAGCAAGACCTTTGATTTGGATGATTTTGTTAGTTGTTGAAAAAAGCCTCATACAGCTCCCCTTCCTGGTTAGATGATCCTTGTTAGACCCTTACTATGACATCACCCTTTTTTTTTTTACTGCTTTTGTCTTTACCTAGAGACTTTGAACAAGTCTGTCTTCTATTTCAATCTTAACCTCAGTCCAAGCACATAACTTTTTAATATAAAAGGTGACACCTCCTCCCTTTTTTCCCTGCCTATCCTTCCTAACAAGCTGTACCCTCCTATACTAATATTCCAGTCACTGTATTATAACACCAAACCTCTGTCCTTCAACAGTGGCAGATGCCATATGCTTTCAAGGACATGAACAGAACAGGGCAATTTATTGCATGGTCCATCTCTTGTCATCCAGTTGCAGCTTTTGTATGACAGAGATTTGGGAACACGGAGCATGGGGTTGTGTCTCTGGCCAACTTGGTCATAGCCATAGATGGACCTATCCTCTATGAACTTATTTAATTCTTTTTTAAACCCAGTTAGACTTGTTACACAGAATAACTGAGCACTGTGTGAAGAAATGCTTCCATTTGTTTGTTTAAAACTTGCCACCTATTAATTTCATTGGTGATCCCAGCTCTTGTCTTATGTGAAGTGGTAAATAACACTACCTGATTCACTTTCTCCACATCATTCATGATTTTAAAGATCTCTGTCACATCTCCACTCAGTTGTCCCTTTTATTTTTCTAAGATGAAGCCCCCATCTTTTTATTCTCTGCTCATAAATGGAAACTGTTCCATACCCTAATCATTTTTCTTCCCTTTCTCTATAATTTCTCAAATTCTCATATAGTTTTGAGATGGTGACCAGAACTGCACAGTGTATTCGAGATGGATTTGTAGAGTGATATTATGATTTTTTCTGTTTTATCTATCTCTTTCCTAACAGTTCCTAACATTGTAAGCTTTTTTTTCCACTACCACTGAACATTGAGCGAATGTTTTCAAAGAACTATCTACAATTACCCCAAGATCTCCTCCTTGAGTTGTAGCAACTAATTTTGACCCCATCATTTTATAAGTATAGTTGGGTTTGTATTTTCCAATGTGCATTATTTTATATTTATCACCATTGAATTTCATTGGCCATTTGCTTGCCTAGTCACCCAGTTTTGTTAGATCCCTCTATAGTCTGTCTTGAACTCCAATTGCTTTGTAAGATTTGCATCTGTTAAACTCATCATCACTCAGTCTCTAATATTTTCATGTTTTGCATTTCCAAAATCATAATTTTCATCCAATGAATGCAGAGCTCTTGTAAAACATTTATGATTTCCCCCTGGTCCTTGAATTTTCTCATGAAAAATATGCTCTTTCATAAAACATGTTTTTCTGAGGTATAAAGTATGTATCAAATATAGCCAGAACACTTTTATAATAATTTTTGTGGCTGTCTTCTATCAAAAATATATGCTCTTTCTGCTTCCTCATGGCATAAATTAAAGAAAATGCTTCTATATTTCCAATTTGCTTGTGGAGTTTGTTTGCTGTGTGAAATCCTGCAAAATACTGCTTCCGGTCTGTCCATTCTCAAGGTTTGTCAAAATTAAAGTTCTCTGAGGTTTTGAAGAGATCCTGCAACCTTTGTTGCTATTTTTCTTTTGTTTCTGTTTACCTCTGGTACTTTTTACTTCTGACACCATGCCATGGTTCTCTACCGGATACGGACTGGCTACAGACCTTACTTCTGAGTAAGAGTCGCATCAAAAGCATTCATCATAAGCTCTTTTAATTCTTTGTCAGATATTTCTGACTAGTTTAAAAAGGTATTTTGCACACAATCTTACCTCGTGGCTAATCAGTGTAATACAGTTTAGCTCTCAATTATATGCAGCGCCCGTAGAAACTAATCCAGCCACTTAGTATCTATGATAAACAGCCACTTGCCTGCTGGCTTTTGTGAGTTCCTACTTAATTTGATACTATCAAGAGAAATATAACAAGTTCATCAATGAGCAAGTGCAAAACAGCAACCTGAGAGAAAAGACTGACATCCTTTAGGCTTTCATTATAAGGCAGGTTTTTTTTAGACCTCAAATTATTCTCCTGCCTTTTTATCTGAACCCTTTTCAGTTTGTCAACATCCTTTTTACTGGTGTGGACCCCAGAATTGGGGACAGTATCCAGTCATATTCTCCCAGTCCTGTAATCAGCCAAAATACCACCTTGCAACTCATGAATCATAGAATCATAGAATAATAGGGTTGGAAGGGACCTCACGAGGTTATCTAGTCCAACCCCCTGCTAAAAAGCAGGACCACTTCCCCTAAATTATCCCAGCCAGGGTTTTGTCTAACCGAGCCTTAAAAATCTCCAAAGATGAAGATTCTACCACCTCCCTAGATAACCCATTCCAATGCTTCACCACCCTCCTAGTGAGAAAGTTTTTCCTAATATCCAACCTTGACCTCCCCACCTGTAATTTGAAACCATTGCTCCTTGTTCTATCTTCTGTTACCCTCGAGAACAGCCTAGCTCCCTCCTCTTTGGAGCAACCCTTCAAGTAGTTGAAGGTTGCTATCAAATCTCCCCTCAGTCTTCTCTTCTATAGACTAAATAAACCTACTTCCTTCAGTCTCTCCTCATAAGTCATGTGCCCCAGCCCCCTAATTATTTTTGTTGCCCTCTGCTGGACTCTTTCTAATTTGTCCACATCCTTTCTGTAGTGGGGAGCCCAAAACTGGACACAGTACTCCAGATGCGGCCTGACCAGTGTCGAATAGAGGGGAATTATCACAGCCCTCGATCTGCTGGCAATACTCCTACTGATGCAGCCTAATATGCCATTGGCCTTTTTCACAACAAGGGCACACTGTTGGCTCATATTCATCTTCCCGTCCACCATAACTCCCAGGTCCTTTTCTACAGCGCTGCTACTTAGCTGATCGGTCCCCAGCCTGTAGCAGTGCATGGGATTTTTCCGTCCTAAGTGCAGGACTTTGTACTTGTCTTTGTTGAACCTCATGAGGTTTCTTTCGGCCCAGTGTTCCAATTTGTCCAAGTCTCTCTGGATCCTGTCCCATGCTTGATCTTCATCTGCTGGTGCATCCAAGGGTCATTTGATCTCCTGAATGGGGCATTGTAGCAACCAGCCAGGTGGCCAAAACACTGCCAGTTATTGGGATGGACTATCAATTATTCTGCTTGCTGCTTTTAGCCATTTTCAGGTATCTGTAGGACCAAACCAGCATAACCAGAAGAGGTGAGGTGTCAGACAGTAAACATGTGGTATGGGCTTGACTCTGCGTTCTCTCTCTCTGAACATGCCAGGGGGAATATCCATGAAAATCAGATAGTCTGGATATATTTTAGAATGGTCGTTACAGGGAAATGTAACTAACAGGCTAAGAGTTTGTCTTCTTGCTTTACAATATATATATAATATATTTAGTGACATATCTCTCTAAGTCCTGCTTCTGCCCAGAGATTGATTTGTTTGGTCAGCTATGTAACATTTTCTTGATGACATCCCTCTGTAACCTTTGGAGCATAAGAGGGAGGTAGTGAATCTAAATTAGTGGATCACTTTGTGGACACATTGAAAGGATGTCACGGACTGGCCGTCTGGAAATCTGTGGCTGGTTCATCTGAAGGCTGCCTCAGACTTGTGGAATAACTATCAAGTTTTGGAGTACTCTAACCACCTATTGTATTTAGACGTGCTCAAGACTAGTGAGTGGAGTCTTCCAGTAAAGGTAATTCCAGTGGGAATTGCTGGAGAGTACTAAAGTTTTAAGTTAAGAGCACTTGCTATTGACTTGTCTGTGCCAGCTGTAGAGCCGGCAGAGGTAGCACATGTTCTTTGGTTTATTTCTGATGCTGACTCACAGAGACTAAATTTACTGGGTCCAGTAACCATGGGTAACACTCTTGGCTACAGTACAACCTGGGAACTCGTGTTAATTGGCTTATCTACTGTGGCGCCTTAGTTCTTCCCTGATTTCCAGGATCCAGTTCCCCACCCTATAAGTGTTAACGCTCTGCCGAAATTACAGTCAGTCCTGTGTTGAAGTAACTTCCTGAGGGCACTAAGGGTTCAGTATCTCTTGCTCTCTCATTCAGACACTTAGAAATGAATGTGTGAGCTGATTTTGAATTAAGTCAAATATTTCAGCAGAAGCATCAGAAAGTCTGTGTGATCTATGACTCTGAATGAAAGAGACAGCCTTCTTGGTTCCTTTCTGTTTTTTATTAATATCATTTTCTCTTTTCATTGTAAAAAGCACTTATAGTGGCCACCATTAAAAACTGGGTATTTATGCCATCCCAGTTCATTCCATAGTAGTGGTATTTCTCATATAAATGCTGCAAGGACTGTTAAAAGTAACCGTAGTCCGTATCACAGTAACCTTATCTGTTTAATAGAATTCCCGCGGCAGACAGCATTGTATATTGATGTTGGCTAGGATGGAGAACTCACAAATGAAATTAATTATTGGATGAAACGGGAGAATGCACTACAACTTTATTTCTCTCTCGACTTCCAGAGTCAATAGTTCTGTTTGAAAACAATTTTCTAGCCAGTAGTAAAATCAGAACTAGGACATTTTAGTTGTTCTAAAGTTACACTCCACATCCTCTCTGTGGATTCTTACAGCTGTGTGCTCGCTTCTCACCTGTCTGTTTTTCTTCCTTCTCCCCCATCATTAAAAATGGCTCATTAGTGTTTAGATGGGGAACTCTTCAAACTCTTGTTTTCAAATCACCAGTGTTTTGCATAAGGCTCTTGACTATTTTTGGAATCCCCAAAATGAAGCTCAAGAGCAGATCAAAGTAGTATACCAGTAATCAACATAGTAAGTGTCTAATGAAGAGAAGTTACTCCTCCACCACAACATTAGAACCCAGGTACTGCCAAATTCAATAAACAGTGCTACTAAAACTTTGAACATTTTAACTGAAATTGCATTTTGTAATTACACTTTGCACTGCATTCAGATACTGTATATTAAAATTTGCAATGGCCAAATCTGCTGCACTGTGAAGATACTGATAAAAAATATTTTTCATGTCCAAAATCATAATTAAAGGTGCAAAACTGTATTAACATGTAAAGTAGCTTTTCATGTATCTGCAAATAGCAGTGTTCTTCGGAGGCTCTGGGAATTTTAAGGACAGTGCACAGTACCGACTTAGCAATTACTGTGATTTACTGGTAACCATTTTCTCTTCAGCTAATTTTTAGAGACAGGAAATAAAATGAGATGGCCTAGGCTGCTGACATTGATGATGACCTTTGTGAAGTAAAGTAAGTCCCCTAATGAACAGCTTCAATGACAGGATCAGTCAAGTCAGAGTCAGCTGTCAGGATTCCTATAAGGTTTAATGAACCCCGCAGATGAAGGGCCTTGTCAAGTTTTCTGTTAACAAATCATGCGAGTTGAACTGCTTTGGCAGTATGTCAGGAAGATAGGTGGTGGGAGTTCTTGTCTGTCTGTGAGTCTGTGTGCATGGCACAAAATGTCCCCTCTGCTGCCTTTTGCACACGTTGTTTTCAGGAATATTAATTAGCAGAGGGCTTATGCAATGCTTTTGCACAATTCAGAACACAACAATCTATATACTGCACTGCTGCAGAGTCCTTAGCATGGAAATATTACGGCACCGGGAAACATTACAGAAAAACGGTAGTGACTCAGAGGACCTCTGGGCTAAGAGAGGGAAGAGGAGCAAATGCCTGTATTCTGTTGGGAATGGGGCTGGTGTGTGAAATTACATGCATCTACTGTGGGCTCCTCTTCAGCTTACTGGTCCTGGCAGGGAAAATTGCTGGCTTTAGCTTTCATTGCTTGGGGAAGTAGAAGCCAGACTCTGCCTTGCTTTAATTACTTCCCTCTCCCCTCCTCTTTTATTTTTGAGCAGGGGAGGGGGGACTGCTCTCATTTTTCACTTAGCCTCCACTGTTCTCACACAAAAACAACAGAGTCCTGTGGCACTTTTAAAGAGTAACAGATTTATTTATTGCATGAGCTTTTGTGGGAGAAAATCCCACTTTGTCAGATGCTTTGAAGGCGCTTTGTTCTCACACAGACACACTGAGTTCTGGCATGTACTGTCTGTCTTTCAGATGAGACCGTAGAAACTGAAGCAATCTTTTCTGTGTGTAGATAACAAGAGTTTCCTAGCACTTTTTATAAGACTCTTTCCCCAGACTTTTTCTCACCCAGCCCTAGAGAAGCTATGTGCTGAAATGCTGCCAGATTCCATGCTGGAATTAAGAGTGATAGGCACGTGAGTTTCTTCTGACTTTAGGCTCCTTTACCAGGAAAGGTGCTATAGAAAAGTAAATGGCTGTATTGTTGTAAGTTGTGGTGCTCTTACATTCCTCTGCTCACTGCAGATATTCACTGGATCTGCCCAATCCTCACCCACTCCCTCAATTGTATAGCTAACTTTGATAATACCCAGGCAGACCATCACATAACCTTCTCATCCTCTGGGCTTGGTTCTTCCTAGTTTTCTTCTCTTCAGGATCTTTTCTGGCCCTGCCCTTAACTCCCTAATGGATCCACTTTGTCTGACATGGTGAACCTACTCTGGGGAAGTTTCTAAAACCTGGTGTCCAATTCCAGTGATTTATAAGCATGTAAATGAGTATATTATTTATTTATACAGTCTAACTGCATGCATGTCACATCTAAAGACAAAAGTAGCTTCTTCTGGACATAAACATAAACAAACATGTCTGAGTTGTTCCTTTTCTGTCCACTGTGACAGAACCAGACCAGATGGCTAAAGGTGCGTGGTGGAGGGCAAATACATTAGCCTCAGGCTCAGGAAAGCCCTGTAGAGCAGGGCTGCTTTGAGCCAATTAAAGCACCTGGAGTCAATTGGAGTACCTGACTCCAATTAAGGAACCTAGAGTCAGTTACAGCAGATGACACCAAGTAAGAATAACTGATAAAAAGCTCCTGTGGCAGCCAGGCAGCAAGGGAGTTTGGGCGTGGTGTTTGGAGGTGCAGGTAGGAGTAGAGTTAGTGTATGGAGGAGAGTAGAGCAAAGAAGAGTGGAGGAGAGCTGAACCAGTCAAAGCTGACCCAGAGCCATTACTGCCAGCACCTAGGAGGTCGAGACAATCAGGGTGAGCTTGCCCATGTGGGCCTTAGGGCCTCAGACCCAAAGGCCAGTGGGGTGGAGAGACCAGCTGCAGAGTAGGAGGGACCGAGGATCCATAGCACTGGGGCTTTGCAGGTGGGAAAACTGTGCCTCAACTGGCTGCCACAACATGAAGTGCAGGACCCAAGGGGATTAATAGTACTTAGTCTGTCACACCATCCCATCTCAGCTGGCTATGCTTGATTTTTATCGGACCTCCAATATCTGGAGGAAAACCAAGGACAGTATAGGACCCTTACTTAACAAAGAGGGTTAAACAATAAATGAAAATGTGGAAATGGCAGAGGAACTAATTAATTTCTTTGTTTCGATATTCACTGAGAAGGCTGGTGGAGATCGGATGTATGATGTAGAGGAGGGCAATAGAAATGTGATAGGGTCAGAAGCCAAAATAGAGAAAGAGAAAGTTAAAATTATATGGACAAGTTAGATGTCTTCAAGTCACCAGGGACTGATGATATGTACCCTAGACTACTCAAGGACCTGACTCAGGAGATAGCTGAGCTATTAGCTATTATCCTTGTAAAATCATGGAAGACGGGTGAGGTCCCAGAGGACTGGAAAAGGGCAAATATAGTGCTCATCTACAAAATGGGAAATCAGAGCAATCCAGGGAATTATAGACCAGTCAGTTTAACCTCTGTACCAGGAAAAATAATGGAACAGATAATTAAGGAAGCCCCACCAGTACAAACATACCCTTATATCACATAATGGCAGACAGCTAAAAAGTGACAATTTTGAAAGTGCTTATAAAATGCTAGAAGTTTAAATAATAAGATAAGATAATAAGATAAAAGTGAAGTTGAGTACCTTGTATTAAATGAGGTTACTATTATGTAATAGGTATCACAGAAACTTGGTTGAATGAGACTAATCAATAGAAAACAATAACACAAGGGGATTCTGGGCTCTGGGGGTTTTTCGCCTTCCTCTGTAGCACAGGGCATGGCTCACCTACCGGTGAATTCTCTGTATCTTAAAGTCCTTAAATCATGATTTAAGGAGGTAAATAACTCAGTCATAGGTTGGTGGCCTATTGCTGGAGTGGGTGGGTGAGGCTTTGAGGCCTGCATTTTGCAGGAGGTCAGACTAGATGATCGTACTGGGCCCTTCTGACCTTAAAGTCTAAAGTCCATGAGTCTAAAATAGATGGTACTTGTGGTGGAGTGACATTATATGTGAAATAAAGCATGGAATCAAAAATATTAAATGAATCAAACTGGCATAGAATCTCTATGGATAGTAATTCCATGCTTGAATAATGCACATTTAGCAGTAGGGATATGCTACCAACCACCTGACCAGAATGGTGATAGTAACTATGAAATGCTCAGGCATATTAAAGAGGCTATAAAAATTACAATAATAATGGGGGATTTCAACGATCCCTATATTGACTGGGTACATGCCACCTCAGGATGGGATGCAGAGATAAAATTCCCTAGGCAACTAATGACTGCTCCTTGGACCAGTTAGTACTGGAACCCATAAGAGGAGAGGCAACTACACAAAAACGAGGAGTTCAGTAAAACAGAAATTAAAAGGTACCGCTCCAAGCGTGAAATCCATGCAACCTGCATGGAAACTTTTTAAAGACACTATAATAGAGACTTAATTTAAATGTATACTCCAAATTAAAAACCACAGTTAGAGGATCAAAAACTGTGACCATGGCTAAACAAGAAAGTAAGAGAAACAGTTAGAGGCAAAAAGGCATCTTTTTTAAAAAGCGGAAGTTAAATCCTATTGAGGAAAATAGAAATTAATATAAACTCTGGCAGGTAAAGTGAAAATATATTTAGTAAGTCCAAACAAAGAATTTGAAGAACAGTTAGACAACGACTCAAAAACTACTGGGGAAAAAAATTCTGTTAAATCAGAAGCAGGAAGCCTACTAGATGGGCAGTGGGCAACTGGATGATAGAGATGCAAGGAAAATAAGGCCATGTGGAGAAATTACAAGAATTCTTTGCATTGGTCTTCCTGGCTGAGGATCTGAGGGATGTTCCCAAACCTGCACCTTTTTTTTTTTAAGTGGCCAATCTGAGGAACTGTCCCAGATTGAGGTGTCACTAGAGAAGGTTTGGAAGAAATCAATAGCTTAAACAGCAATAAGTCATCAGGACCAAATGATATACACCCACATGTTCTGCAGGAACTCAAATGTAAAACTGAAGAACTACTGACTGGTATTTAAACTAGTATTTAAATTAGCTTCTGTCCCAAATGACTGGAGGATAGCTAATGTGATGCTTATAATTAAAAAAGGCTCCAGAGGCAAACCCAGCAACTACAGACCAGAAAGCCTAATGTCAGTACCTAGCAAATTGGTTGAAACTATAGTAAAGAACAGAATTATCACACACATAGTTGAGTATGATTTGAAGGGTCAGGGTCAGTATGGTTTTGTACAGTAAAATCATGCCTCATCAATCTACTAGAATTGTTTGTGGGAGTTGACAAGCATGTGGACAAGAGTGATTCAGTGGAGATAGTGTACTTAGATTTTCAGAAAGCCTTTGACAAGGTCTCTCACCAAAGGCTCTTATGCAAAGTAAGTGGCCAGGGGATAAGAGGGAAGATCCTCTCCTGGATCAGTAACTGGTTGAAAGATAGGAAGCAATTGATAGGAATAAATGGTCAGTTCTCAGTATGGAGAGAGGTAAATAGTGGTGTCCACCCGGAGTCAATCCTGGGACCAATACTGTTCAACTTATTCCTAAATGATCTGGAAAAGGGGTACATAGTGAGGTGGCAAAATTTGCCAATGCTACAAAACTACTCAAGATGTTTAAAGTCTAAGAGTTACAATGAACAGTTACAAAGGGACCTCAAAAACTGGATGACTGAGCAAGAAAATGATGAGTGAAATTCAATGTTTATAAATGTAAATTAATACACATAGGGAAACTTAATCCCCCAAATATCTATAAAACAATGGGGTCTAAATTAGCTATTGCCATTCAAAAAAGAGATCTTGAGGTCATTTTGGATAGTTCTCTGAAAATAGCCACTTAAGGTTCAGTGACAGTCACAAAAGCTAACAGAATCTTGGGAATCAATAGGAAAAGGATAGATATAAAAAAACAGAAAATTGCATATTGCCTCTTGTTAAATCCAGGGTAATCTGATATCTTGAATACTGTATGCTGATACGCTGGTCCCATCTCAAAAAAGATACTTTGGAATTGGAAAAAATACATAAAAGGACAACAAAAATAAATTGGGGTAGGGAAAAGCTTTCATATGAGGAGAGATTAATAAGACTGGGACTTTTTAGAAAAAAGATGACTAAGGGGAATATGATAGAAGTTTATAAAATCATGACTGGTCTGGAAAAAGTAAATTAGGAAGTATTATTTACTCCTTCTCATACCACAAAAACTATGTTTCACCAAATGAAATTAATAAGCAGAAGGTTTAAAACAAAGAAAAAGGAGAGTTTTCACATAATTCACAACCTGCAGAACTCTTTGCCAGAGGATGTTGTGAGGGCCAAGAAGACAACAGTGTTCAAAAAAGAACTATATCAGTTCATGGAAGATGGGTTCATCAATGGCCATTCATAAGGAAGGGCAGGGTTTGCTGTTTGCCAGGGGCTGGGAATAGGCAATGGGATAGATCACTCGGTGACTGCCTGTTCTATTAATTTCCTCTGAAGCACCTGACATTGACCAGTGTTGGAAGACATGCTCTTATATTCTAAAGCAAGGTAACAAGAGCAGAGCGAGAAATCATAGAATGGTAGAGCTAAAGCGGACCTTGAGAAGTCCTCAAATACAGGCCCATGCTTTGTGGCAGGACTAAACAAATAAGCTATTTCTGATAGGTATTTGTTCAACCTCTTTAAAAAAATAAACTGACCATGATAGGGGTTCCACAGCCATCACTGTCCTCTTTATCGAAGCCCTTAACATATCTGAAGACTTTTATCAGGTGCCCCCTTAATCTTCTTTTCTCAGAACTAAACATGTACAGTTTTTTCAAACATTTATGGTAGGTCAGTGTGATGGGGAAGTTGCCCTGCACTGACTAATGAAAGGTTAACAGTACACTGGGAGCACAAGCAGAAAGGCAACCATGGCCAGGAACTCTGTATATAAGGGAGCTGCCAAGACAGAGCAGCAGAATTTCCTGGGGCACTTGAGCAGGAAGATTGGCTACCTGGAGGCATCAGCACCCTGGACAGCTCCGTGGCTGACTGGGATACAGTGGGAGCCAGAGCCCTGAGCTAAGGTCTGACCTACGACTGAGTCTGTGGGGAAGTGGCCATGGGACGGACTGGAGAGAAGTGGCCTTGAGGTAAATGTCAGCAAAGTGTAGTGTAGACGCAGGGCACATTAAGTTGACTTAAGCCAAGCTTAAATTGACTTAATTTACCAGTGTAGATGCAGCCATTCCTCCTGGAGGAGACGCTAATTCCTGTGATGGCCAGCAGGAGCCACCACAAAGGTGAGTTGGCACGATCACACTGTTAGTTCTCAATTTTGGCTTATGTTCATTCCTTCTTGATTTTTTTTTTTTTTTTAGTATTAATCGTGCTGCAGATGTGGCCATCGTTAGCTGTGTTAGTAAAGTCCAAAGCAAAATAGACATTAAATACCTCACATTCTTGATGTCATCAGTTCTTGGTTCTTATTCCTTGCTAAGTTATGTTTTAAAAGTTTTATTTTGTAGAAACTTTTTGTGGTTTCAAAACTTGATTTCATTGTGTATTGGAATGAATAAGCCTTCCCAATGTTAGAGCAATGGATGTGTGTTAGTGCTTTTTGGATCAGAAACCTCACTTTTTCAATTTGTGTATCTCTCTCACCAGTAAAACAAACAAGGAGTCTTATGGCAATTTTAAAGGCAATTTAAAAATTTTAAATTTATTTATCACATGAGCTTGAGTGGGAGAAAATCCCACTTCAGTGACACTGGAAATTAAAATCTCTCCTGATAAAATCTTTGATGAAATCAATACAGCTATGCAAAATATTTTGACTCCAATGAAACAGGATATTTTGATGACATTTCCTTCGGGCAAAAATATTCCCACTAGACTCGAACTAAGACACATTTTTAAAATAGTGAGGATAACTAACTATTGGTACAACTTATGACATTTTATTGAGAAGCTCTAGTATCTTCGTGATTTAGACCATGAACTTGAAATTTGGCTGGGAAATGGTTGTGATATCAGGAATATGCCTTTTACTCTGTAAAGACTTGTTACAGTTTGACAGAAAAAGTTTGTGAAGATTCCATCTGCACTGAACGTGCTCCCACCTGGGGATGCAGGGATTTCCCTGGAATTACTTCTTCTGTCGGACTGGAGCTGCGGTGACACCAGACATGGGACCTGACTGCTGGACACCTGTGTCTCATGTTCCCAACAGCCATCGCTCATCCCCCACTGGCACTCAGATAGAGTGGAGAAGAAAGACATCTGACTCAAATACAGAGAGGATAAGAGTTGCAGGGTGTATTGGGGAGGAGGTTAAAAGTAGACTAGGACAAGAAGCTTTGCAAGATGAATTTGGGAATGAGCTGTCAGGGTGGGAAGACTGGGACAAGAAACCTGGGAATGAAAAAAAGAAGGAAATGCATTCACTTGGTTCTGAAAAATACTGAATAATTTAATTTTAATGACAGCTAACAGGTGAGTGACAATAACCTGCAAGGCTCCAGCTTAGCAAAGGTTCTATGCATAAAACAGCCTATCCTTTAATTCAATTATTTTGGAGTGGACC
Organism: Pelusios castaneus; assembly: GCA_007922175.1. NCBI lineage: Eukaryota > Metazoa > Chordata > Testudines > Pelomedusidae > Pelusios > Pelusios castaneus. Next base: position 944,136 of record ML686132.1, read on the forward strand.
CACTAGACTATGACCTGACATAATGACCAGTTGGCTGGCTGGCTGACAGTTCTGGTAGACAGAAGATAGTTTTCTAATGTTTTTAAAACTGCAGTTTCAAATTCTGTACAAAATCACTAGTAAGGAAACAACTTGGTGTCTAGGGTTTCTGCTTTTTATTGCTAAGGTTCTCTGAAACTTTCTTGGTCAGGATTGATGTTTGGTAGTAATCAATAAGAAGTAGAAGCTGCAGAATGTTCTAGGGATATAGCTCTTTATGGGAAAGGTGTGATGCGGTTGTATTTTCTTGCGTCTCTATGAAGAGTTCCTTGATGCTGCCACACCTATTCTGGAGAGAATTCCCAGAACTACAATGAGCTGGAGAGAGTTATTTTTATTCAACAACATTGCCCCATCCACTCTCTCTATTGCAGTAAGGGTGCTAATGTTTCTTGTATAGGCTCTGACTTTCAGGGCATGTAGTCTTATCTATCAGAGGACATTTAATTTATGTATTATACGGGGGTCTGAGAAGGTTCTGCCTCAAAATCACCTAAAGTACTCACAGAGCTTGTCACTAGGAGAAGGACTTTGAAAAGCACATGAGAAAGAGTTCCCTACATATTCTCTGATTAGTAATGTCATAATCTTTATAGCCAAACACACAGAATCCCAGGCCCTGTGATATATCAGAGAAGACAGAGACAGTACAGAATGACCAGCACTTGCATTACACACATTATCCCTTTTAGGGAACCCCACAGTAGGGGAGGTGGTCTGCAGGATTCCCTCAGCTCAGCACTGCCCAAGGCACCCCCTGTCCATGGACTGCCTAGCATCCTTTATCCCTAATGCTTACCACACCTTATAGATAATTAATGAAGGGTTCAGCTTCCCTTCTTTATGTGCACCTCACACCTCAATAATATCAGGGTCCCTATCTTCATTAGGCCATTTAGCCATTGATGTTCTACTCGTTCCTATTGACATTGATTAATTAGAATTGATGGATTAGATAAGATGGAGTCTTCCTGGACAAAAATAACACTGGGGAAGAAAGCTACTCAAGTTTCCCCAGGAATAGTACTTGGGGTCTACTACAGACCACCAGGATCTGATTTGGACATGGATAGAGACCTCTATAATGCTTTTAAGGAAGTAACCGCTGCTTTGAATTATGCAATTATGGGAGACTTTAACGTTCCAGATATAGACTAGAAGACAAGTGCTAGTAGTAATAATAGGGCCCAGATTTTAATGGATGTGATAACTGACCAATTCCTTCACCAAATAGTTACTGAACTAACAAGATGGGATGTCATCTTAGATGTGATCTTTTTGAATAGTGAGGACCTCATAGAAGAACTAATCATAGGGGACAACCTTGGTTTGAGTGACTACAGGCCAATTCAGTTCAAATCAAATGGAAGGATAAACAAAGATAGATCTGTGAGTAGGTCTTTGACTTCAAAAGTGCTAATTTTAAAGAATTAAGGAAATTAGTTAGGGAAGTGGCCTGGTTTGAAGAGCTCATGGATTTAAAATTGGAGGAGGCTTGGAATTACTTCAAGACATAGCTATAGAAATTGTCTGAAGCCTGCAACTCACAGAAGTGGAAAAAAATTCATAGGCAAGGATTGTATACCAAGGTGAATGAGCAAGCATCTCAGACAGGTGGTTAGGAGAAAACAGAAAGCCTACAAGGAGTGGAAGATGGGAGGGATCGGCAAGGAAAGCTAATTGGAGTGAGGATATAGAGGTAGAAATTACAAGATCAGAGGTAGAAGTCAAACTTAAACACCTTAATGAGACTAAATCGGAGGGTCCAGATAATCTCCATCCAAGAATATGAAAGGAATTGGCACATGAAATTTCAAACCCGTTAGCAAAGATTTCTAATGAATCTGGAAACTTGGGGGTTGTACTGTATGACTGGAGAATTGCTGACATAGATCCTAGTTTTAAGAAAGAGAAAAAATGTGATTGGGGTAACTACAGGCCAGATGACATAGAGGCCTTGCTGCAGGTGCTAGGATCTCTGGCTAAATTATTAATAAAAATCCTCTTCCCCACCCAGGAGACCTAAGTCCAAAATAACCAGCACACAGTCTCTGCCTCCGTGTCCAGGTTGCCCCAGACTCTTCTTCCCATGGGCTCCATTTCTTCCAATCCATGCACTCTTCCACACACCCTCTGGGTTCACATTTCACCCTTCCTGGGCTCTTTTCAAGCTCTCCCCTCAGCCCCCCTGGGGCTCCTTTGGGTTTTTCCCTGCTCTTTCCTGAGTAGCCACTCCCAAGAATTACCACAAGCCTCTGTTCACCTTGGGCTCCACACTGGCTCTCTCCTCTCCACTGCAATGGTCGTTAGCATCCCTCCATGGCCCCAGGATGTTGTCAGTCACCTGTGTCATCAGCCAGTCAGGTGTTATGTGCTGGTTTGAGTTTCCCTCTGGACACTGTCTCAGATTGTGCAGTGAGCTGAATCAACAGACCTCATTAAATACAACCCAGGAATAATCAGACTTGGGTCAGCAATGAAGACTCCCAGCTAGTTTTATTCCAAGTGAGGCATGGTTCTAGCACCCCTAGGAGCTACTAGTACTTTACAACGAGTATGCCCATCACAATGGACTGGCTCAGGTAACAGTGGGACTTTCTGTTACTCCTAAGCTGGACAAGAATGCCCCTTCCAGGATCCTCTTCCTATACCTTGCTACCAATGAGTTTCATGTTGCATCTCTGATGTCAACAATGGTTCCAAACTTTACCTCCAAATCAATCACATCTTCATCCACTCTCCTGTCTCCTCTATGTTAGGGTTGGGATGTGTCTGTACTGTCCCTTGTGATTGTATTTGTGCACCACTGTGTCATGGGGAGAGCCTGTTCAGAGAGCATTGGTGCCATCTCCCAGGGCTGCGTTTCTGCAATGAGCATGTGTCGGGGGAGTTAGGAGAACTAGCAATCCCTAGGAATGCCAATGCATTAACAACGCTGTGTTTCTGCCAAGCTCTTGTGTCTGTCAGTGAACGCGAGCAGGCAGCAGTTGCTGTTTCCTAGAGCCAGATTTTCATTCAAGCCTCAGATCTTGCATCTAGACCTGTTATACTAGGCCTCATATCTTAGGTTCTTACTTTCTACTACACAGGGTGAAGGCTTTTTCCCCAGCCAGAGCCCAGTGGGTCCCAGGCAGAGCCCATGGAGTGCCTGGTTATGGCACTCAGGGCTGCTCACATCTTTGTCCTATCACCCTGGCCACACACTTCTTTTAAAGAATTGAGATCAGAGCCACCCATGAAGGAAATGACCATTCTTGACTCCCTGCTAACAGGAGGGCTAGTTTATAGCCCCACAGCTAGTGGTCACGTAACTTCTTTTCCTTTGTCTAGAGAGAAGGGGTTCTTGACTCAGCCTGAAATGAATGCTCTTTTTAAAAATGAAGGACACTCAGCCTTTCCCCAAGTAAGTTATTCATTCTCCACAACATTAGTCACCATGTGTGACACAGCATGGTATATCAGGTGGGTGCACACATCATTTCCGGGAAGAGAATTTACATTTCTCAAGTTTCAGTGTTGCTGACAGATTTAGCATTTGGGGCTAATACCAGCTAAGCAATTGCTTTGCATGCTAACATCGAGGTTTTCCAAGCATCAGAAAAGAATGAAAGGAACCAAACTTGATAACATTTTTGTTCTGTGATCCTGTGGGTTTGGTGGGTTTTTTCCCTTATGAGGCCCCTGAAATGAAACTCAAGTTGGAGCCAGGTGTTTTTTATCATCTCTTCAACATTATAAAACCCTAAATCCTCTGTGGGTTATGATGCAAGCATTCTTGGCACACAGAAAGGCATCTGCTGCTTCTAGCCATTCCATTAACAGTCAAAATGGCAAAAATACTCTGCAGTTAATTATGGATTTAATAACAGGCAATAATAAACAATTCTATCATTTTTAGTCTAGTTTATGAAGAGCAACTTTGTTCATTCATTAGCTATTTGAAGTGGAGGCGATGGTCCATAGCAAACAGATGGGAGGCATTCCGAATTAATGTGAATTACTAACGTACATGCTATATGCACCAACGAAAATGTGGACCAGCGTACACCCATACCCAATAACACCAGCCATAAGAATTGAATTAATGAAACAAGCTAATATATGTGGCCTAACAAATCTACAGTACACCTCCACCACTGGGGCCAATAAATCTGGAGCTACAATATTGCCTGCATGCGAACTAGTACATAAATCAAGTAGCAGAAAGAAGCAAACTAGGAGATATGTGACTGAGCCAGTGGCCTGCCCCACACCTGAGGCAGTGTCTCATGAGGCATGGAAGAGAAAGACAAGGCTGTGTGAAATGCTACACCAATTTATGCTACATAAATCTCTAATCACATGGCCAGTCCAGAAGCCGCTCGTTCATTAGCACTAGGGAGCCGGTGCACTCATTGATTGCACAATGCAGAGCAATGTTAGAACATCTACAGCACTGATTTTTTCAGTCTCAGGTACACAGTGTAATACATAAATGTGCAAGTTCCCCCTAATGGTTGACAGTGAAAATTACCCCTGTGCAGAGGGTCCACACAATGTGCTACCTTTACATGGGACCCTGAGATTCATCTAATCTCTCCACTTGGGGATGGATTTCCTAATGGCAAGCTGAGTCAAAGGTGTAAAATATCCCAACCATTCACCAGCCTGTTAGTAATTCTCAAGGTGCTACTTTGAGGCTTAGTGAATTAGCAAGGCTGACTCTGGATCTTTCAGAGAACACAGGCCAGAAGTCAAGAGCTAGGTAAAACCTCAGGATGATACCATTCACCTGCTAGTGCTTGTGAACAGCTTAAGACTTATCACAGCAGGGAGGTCATGGTAAACATGATCTGTTGTGCAGAAGGGGAAACTGAGGAACCACATTGTCTTAACCTGATGACAGAAGAACAAAGCAACTCAACCCTGGAGAACATTGACATCTGAAGTGATTTGTCACCAACTGAAAAGGGAGAAACGATGTCAGTGATGCAAGAAAACAAAGTCGTATTTTTTAACAAGCCAGGGAAGACACTTCTGTTAAGCCATAAAATTATCAGAAACAGACCACAACCCCCTCTCAGCAGACTCTACTGGGCTGATGGAAAGGTACAAGAGCAAATTAAGGCAGAGGTGCAAAATATGTTAGACCTGGGTGTGATTAGAGTCTGACAGCTCATGCGCATCCCCTGTAGTCCTGGCCCCTCAAAAGGACACAACTGTAAGATTTTGTGTTGACCACAAAAAATGTAATATTACAGTGCCTGAGGTGTACCATATGCTGGATCAATGACATGCCAGATACTTTAGCAGAGCAAAATACCTCAGCTCTTAATTCGACTTGGGAATATTGGCAAATCCTCCTAGATGCACATGCTCAAAAGAAAACCCCTTTCGATACGGACACAGGACTTTATGAATTCACGGTGTTATCCTTCAGTTTATCAATGTAGGAGTGAGTTTTCAAAGATTAGTCAGTCAGGCACTGAGTGGTCTCTGAAGCTTTGCAAAGGCAGAGAATCACCAAAACTGGAAGGGACCATGAGAGGTCATTGGGTCCAGTTCCCTGCACTCATGGAAGGACCGAGTAACAAGGACCAAGTAGAATCATAGAAGTTGGAAGGGACCATGTGTGGATGACATTTCCTGGATTCAGCAGTACTTGGGCTGACCATAAAAAAATGTTTGAGAATTGTGCTGTCAAAGTTCAAGGAGGCAGGCCATACTAAGGTGCCATCCTTGGTACACTAGACGGGGTCAGGAGAACAAATCTCCCCTGACTCGTTAAAGGTAGAAGGCTGGCTAATATTTGTGTGTGGGTTCAGTGATATTGTCTCGCCAGTCACAGATCTGTGGACAGAAGAATAAGCCAGAGTTAACTGGACCGAGGCATGCCAAGGGGCATTTGATAAAGAGAAAAAATCTCCTCTAAAGCACCTACCCTAGCTCGCCCCAACTTACTGCCTTCAGAATAGCCCATAGCTAACCCTCCTGCAGCTTTCTATAGAAAGTGGGGTGACATCCTGCACCTCCAAGGTCACCTTTATAATGTAATTGTGCATTGTTTAATGCAAACTATGTCAAGAAGGATGTTTTGGGAATGCTCATGGCATACTCAACATTATTGCTATAGTGATACATTTGCTGCAACGTCATGTGTATCCAGGAAGGGAAAGAGCGTATTTGGAAGCAGACTGGCTAACCTGGTGAGGAGGGCTTTAAACTAGGTCCGAAGGGGGAAGATGACCAACACCCACAGGTAAGTGAAACTGAGGGAAACCTGGGGGAAGGGATGGAACTTGGGGGATGCTGGGGCTGTAACAGCAGGAATAAAAGAGGGGGTAGTTGGAACTGGGGGCAGGGGTCAAATAATTGTTTATTTCTTGAAAAAGTCATAATACCTCAGGTGAGTGGGGAAGGACGACACCGGAAGAAATTGCAAGGGGGAAGATGCGACAGGAGGGAGAATCGACAGGGCAAAGTAGGGCAATGGGCCCGGTATCTTAGGTGCCTGTACACAAATGCGAGGAGCCTGGGAAACAAGCAGGAAGAATTGGTAGTACTGGCACAGACAAGGAACTATGATATAATTGGAATAACAGAAACGTGGTGGGATAACTTGCATGACTGGAGCACTGCCATGGATGGATATAAATTGTTCAGGAAGGACAGGCAGGGAAAAAGGGGGGGAGGAGTAGCGTTATATGTAAAAGAGCTGTACGACTGCTCGGAGCTCCACTATGAAAGTGGAAACAAGATGGTTGAAAGCTTGTGGGTTAAGTTTAGGGGAGAATGCAACAAGGGGGATGTTGTGGTGGGTGTCTGCTACAGACCGCCAGACCAGAAAGAGGAGGTGGATGAGGCGTTCTATGGACAACTAACAGAAGTTTCCAGATCGTCGCAGGCCCTGGTTCTTATGGGGGACTTCAATTATCCTGATGTCTGCTGGGAAGATAATACAGCAGTGCACAGGCGATCCAGGAAGTTTTTGGAGAATATTGAAGACAACTTCCTAGTACAAATGCTGGAGGAACCAACTAGGGGCCTTGCACCTCTAGACCTATTGCTCACAAACAGAGAAGAATTGATCGGGGAAGTAGAAGTAAATGGCAACCTGGGCAGCAGCGACCATGAGACGGTAGAGTTCAGGATCCTGATCAATGGAAGGAAGGAAAGAAGCAGAACACACACCCTGGACTTCAGAAAAGCAGATTTTGGCTCCCTTAGGGAGCTGATGGGCAGGGTCCCATGGGAAGCTGATCTGAAGGGGAAAGGTGTCCAAGACAGCTGGCTGTATTTTAAAGAAACCCTGTTAAAGGCACAGGAAGATAACATTCCGATGTGCAGAAAGAACAGCAAATGTGGACGGCGACCAGCGTGGCTTAGCAGGGAACTCTGCGGGGAGCTGAAACATAAAAGGGAAGCTTACAAGAAGTGGAAGCTTGGACAGATGACAAGGGAGGCGTATAAAGATATTGCTCGGGACTGCAGGGATCAAATCAGAAAGGCCAAAGGACAATTGGAGTTGCAGCTAGCAAGAGATGTGAAGGATAACAGAAAGGGATTCTATAAGTATATCAGCAACAAGAAAAGGATCAGAGGTGGTGTAGGTCCCTTACTGAATGGGGCAGGCATCCTCGTGGAGGATGATGTGGAAAAGGCTGAAGTACTCAATGCTTTTTTTACTTCAGTCTTCACAGGGCGGGCCAGCTCCCAGGCTACTACACGGGGTAACGCGGACTGGAGAGAAGAGTGGCCCTCAGTGATGGAAAGTCAGGTTAGGGAACACTTAATGAAATTGGAAGTGCACAAGTCCATGGGGCCGGATGAACTGCATCCGAGGGTGCTGAGGGAGTTGGGGGAAGTGATTGCAGAGCCGCTGGCCATTATCTTTGAGAACTCGTGGCGAACGGGGGTGGTCCCGGAGGATTGGAAAAAGGCAAATATAGTACCTATCTTTAAGAAAGGGAAAAAGGAGGATCCGGGGAACTACAGACCGGTCAGCCTCACCTCAATCCCTGGGAAAATCATGGAGCAGGTCCTCAAGGAATCCATCCTGAAACACTTGGAGGAAAATAGAGTGATCAGGAACAGTCAACATGGATTCACCAAGGGCAAATCGTGCCTGACCAACCTGATTTCCTTCTATGATGAGATGACTGGATTTGTGGATGCGGGAAGAGCCGTTGACGTGATATACCTTGACTTTAGCAAGGCTTTTGATACGGTTTCCCACAACATTCTCGTTGGCAAGTTAAGGAAGTATGGGTTGGATGAGTGGACCGTAAGGTGGATCGAAAACTGGTTAGATCAACGGGCTCAGCGGGTAGGAATCAATGGCTCGATGTCTGGTTGGCAACCGGTAACGAGTGGAGTGCCCCAGGGGTCGGTCCTGGGGCCGGTTCTATTCAACATCTTCATTAATGATCTTGATGATGGAATAGACTGCGTGCTTAGTAAGTTTGCGGATGACACCAAGTTGGGGGGAATGGTAGATACTCTGGAGGGCAGGGACAGGATCCAGAGAGACTTGGACAAATTTGAACAGTGGGCCGAAAGAAACCTCATGAGGTTCAACAAAGACAAGTGCAAAGTCCTGCACTTAGGACGGAAAAATCCCATGCACTGCTACAGGCTGGGGACCAATCAGCTAAGTAGCAGCGCTGTAGAAAAGGACCTGGGAGTTATGGTGGACGGGAAGATGAATATGAGCCAACAGTGTGCCCTTGTTGCCAAAAGGGCCAATGGCATATTAGGCTGCATCAGTAGGAGTATTGCCAGCAGATCGAGGGATGTGATAATTCCCCTCTATTCGACACTGGTCAGGCCGCATCTGGAGTACTGTGTCCAGTTTTGGGCTCCCCACTACAGAAAGGATGTGGACAAATTAGAAAGAGTCCAGCGGAGGGCAACAAAAATGATTAGGGGGCTGGGGCACATGACTTATGAGGAGAGACTGAAGGAACTAGGCTTATTTAGTCTAGAGAAGAGAAGACTGAGGGGAGATTTGATAGCAACCTTCAACTACTTGAAGGGTTGCTCCAAAGAGGAGGGAGCTAGGCTGTTCTCGAGGGTAACAGAGGACAGAACAAGGAGCAATGGTTTCAAATTACAGCTGGGGAGGTCAAGGTTGGATATTAGGAAAAACTTTCTCACGAGGAGGGTGGTGAAGCATTGGAATGGGCTATCTAGGGAGGTGGTAGAATCTTCATCTTTGGAGATTTTTAAGGCTCGGTTAGACAAAACTCTGGCTGGGATAATTTAGGGGGAGTGGTCCTGCTTTTTAGCAGGGGGTTGGACTAGATGACCTCGTGAGGTCCCTTCCAACCCTATTATTCTATGATTCTATGATTCTATGATTGATGCTTTGCTATGTAATATTCTCAAAGATGTGCCTCAGGGCTTGAAACAGAACCAGGCAAAACTCTCCGAGATCAGGGGGACAATTCACTCCTCCATAAGGCATGCATTAAACAAACCCAACTCAGCGTACTGTAAGCGAGGACGGAGTGACTGGGCACTTCTCCTGTTCAGCCAGCTAAAAGGGGGCACAGTATTTGCCTGGGCTTTGTATTTGTATGAGTACAATTAAGTGCTTAATTCACTATATATGTATGAATCCACCCAGGTGTGGGGCATGATGGGAAATAGTATGTGTGGCTGGTTTGGTTTATAAATCCCTGTGTTTAAACTGAAGGGGGAAATGATTGTTTTTGTTTGTTTGTATGCAGCCCTTTGATTGTATAAACTGTGTTTAGCATGCTCTGATGGAAAAGTTACCACCAGCAACACAGAACTCAGAGGAGTGACAGACCCTGTTTTACAGTGCTGAAGGAGAGGAGGGAGGGGTGACATCAGCTCTGCTGAGGAGCTGTGCCTTAGGCAATGCCTAATCCCCCTCCAATTGTTAAAAGATAGACTTAATGAATCCATGTGGAGTCCTTTGTTCTGATCAGGGACTTGTCTCAGGTGTTCTGAAAGCTGAAGTCTGGAGCTGAGATCACTCCAGGGTTGAAATTCTCTCTAAGTGCTGAAATCACCAAAAAGCTGACTGAAGCCCAGGAGATTAGTGTCTCTGCCAGGAGAGCATCTTGCAAGTGGACAGCTGGCAGGAGCGGACAATGCCAGCGGTCGGTGAGAGCGAGCAGTGGACGGTGCCAGCGGGCAGTGTGAGTGGACCCAGAGGTGACAGAAGGCAACTGGAGGGGACTGGCTGAGCCCCTCCCCGCCTCCTTGAGAGGTGGACACTAAAGCTATGATGGTCAGTATGGGGTAAGGGAGACGAGAAGGACACACTCTACGTACACTGGGGTGGGGTGAGTCCTGTCTGTCTGTTTTTTGTGTGAATCCTGCCCTGCCCTGTCTCCCCAAATCAGTGCTGGTTTTGTTTTGATATTGCCTTTATATATTCTCTTCATGTTACAATTAGTTTTATTATTGCATTCAGACTCATGCTTGCCAGAGGGGAAGCATTAGCCTTGGGACACCCAGGGAATAGTGTGTGATTTTCCAGGATACTGGGTGGGGCGGGGGAGAGATTAGAATGACAGTGATTCACCAGTCCAGATTTCATGAGGGGCATATCATGCCTGTCCACTAATTGCTCTTCTCCAGTGTGAAAAGCCTTAGACATCTAGGGTGGGAGACGAAACAGCACCCTGGGAATGATGTGAATGCCCATGCTCCGTGAGTAATGAATATTCAACACAGTCTGGAAGCATCCCATAGACTGATGGCTAATGGCCCAACCACCCCGTGTTTAGTTATGTATGATAGCAATAACTGCAGCTGTCATATTCAGCTCATCCATGATTCACCAAAAGAGAGGACTAAATACCCATGGAGTAATAGCCACAGCCAAGAGTTCGAGTGGCTCTGGCCACTTTAGGGCCACTGGATTAACAATTATGCACATGTTGAAATGCCATCGTGAGTTTTCCCAGAACAGGGGCCCATGTTTGCAGAGCCTAGTAGGTTCACACGTGGCTGGATAGGTCTGCCAAGTTCAGGGTTCATGTTCCAACCCTATTTTCAGTCCTGGCTTTTGCCCAGTGCTCTGTATGTTACTTCTGAACCAGAAAATGTCCCACATTTGCCATGTGACAAATTACTTTCCACTCATTTGCCTATGTTCTAATTTATCCTTTGGCAAATATTTTTCCTTGTATCAAAACCACAGGTCCTGTTCCTCTGTCCCTCACAGCCATGTTCGCCTAATGGTATGTGTAAATAATGAATATGCATAATGATCAGTTTCCATAAAAACCAATTACACTTCGCGTAAGTGACCTTGTGATTTTAAATGAGCTAATAACCTCGGAAATGCAGGCCAGATAGTATGTTGATAAACCACAACGTAGCTGGCGAAGAGGGGAGCCCATGCTAGAGACACTGGCTCTGAGGCTGACTGGTGGCAAGTTTAAGGAGGTGTGAACTGGCTATGTGGAGTAAACGACAAAGTAGCTTTACTCAGTGCACTGGCAGAATACGTAATCGAGAACAATCAGAAGTGCAGATGCTCATGGTAAGTTGAACTTCACACAAAAGCAATTTATAGCAAATGAAATGGTGGTTTGATAAACTAATTCACATTTCTAGTGGGTGCTGTTATGCCCAGTGCTGTGAGGAACCACTGGCTGACATGTAGAGTCTGTAGGAAATACAGAAATTTAGTGATAGCCCCATGGGGCCCTCTAGCCCTTTCTTCTCCTGCACTCACTTGCCTTGAGTTTAGATGCTGCTGGATCTGATCTCACAGGCAGGTCAAGACGGAGCTGCCAAATCAGAGTTCTGGCCTTGGCCGGCGCAAGTGTGACTGGGATTGCGCCGGGATGGGGCTCTCTCCAGTTTGTGTTCCTGTTTGAGCCAGGAAACCCCATGTATTTGCTGTACCCCACAATGATTTGGAACCCTTCAGTTAAGCTCTAACTCCTCTTTGATCACCTTCTTCCCCCATGCCAAGCAAAGTACAGTGTTGTCTGACAAGCATGGAAAAGCAAATTAAAACCTCCATTTCTTGCAGGTAAGCCTGAGCAGGCTAAACACTGGTGGGAGCAACATTGCCTTTAAAGGAGTCCACAGGGTCTAGGGAGATGCATATTTTGAGTGGACAGGATCGTGCAGTTCCAGAGGTCAGAACACTCCCAGCCTATGCACGAAGAAAATCAATTAAATACACCATGACGTGAGAGGTCAAACTCTAACTAAAAAGTCCATCAGAAAATAACTGGTTATGGGGTCTCAGAATCCATCCAAACTGCGGGGCACAAAGGAAAAGAATAACCCTTCCTTGCTAGATGGCAGTGTCAAGAAGCTATTGGCTCCACATAGAAACCCCACCAAAGCTGGCAATATGACCCTGGCAGAGCCATAAATAGGAACAAATTGCCACAGGTTAAGAGGGAAATGAGAAGAGGCAAAGAGAGTCAGAAGAACAAACAAGCAAAGGTGTAAAAAGTAAGTATGCGAAATATTGCATTGGTCTGCTGTATCATCAGGGCTCAAGGGAGCAATTAGGGAAGAAAATGACATTACAAAAATAAAATGATTTATTTGCATTAGGCTTCTCCATGGGGACTCTTGGGGAGATTCCTGCACCAGACCTGCTCTGTTCTGGTGGCACAGCTCAGAGAAGACAGTGTCAAAGGAAGACATTCTGGGATGAACTGATGGATCAGAGCACTGGGTCACCAGTCATAGATGGTCCATCTGAAGTGTAAGAGTTGTTGCCAATACCTACATGCAGTTGTCTAATTAAAAGCAGCTTTTGTTCCCGAGGGCTGGTGCGAAGCGAGTGTTGCACCTGTATTTTAAAAGGGCATTGTGTGAGTTAGACACATACGGACCTTTGAGCGCCTGGGCTGAAGGAGTCACAAGATAAGGAGCAAAGAATTGTCTTGGATCAGAACCTGCCTGGGAGAGAGAAAGCAAAGAGTAGAGATAAATGGTCATTTTTCATCACGGCGAAAGGTTCTGTACTGAGTCCTATGGTTATTAATGACATGGAAAGGAGGATGAACAGTAAAGAAGCAAATCTGTGCAGATAACACAAAGTTATTTAGGGGAGCGAGGGCCAGAAGAGACTGTGAAGAAAAGGAGAGAGAGCTAAACAAACTGGATGTATGAGCAACACAGTGGCAAATGAGATTCAATGTCAATAAATGCTTTGATCAGGGGTTGATAAATGCTTTGAGCAGATGACCTCCTGAGGTCCCTTCCAACCCTAATCTTCTATAGTTCTATGAAATGTAAAATAATGCATAAGGAAGAAAAAAAATACCTGAACTAGATGGACCATTGTTCTGTCTGAGTATGGCCATTCTTAAACATAAATAACTCTTATTTCCTTTTCCTACTTAATAAGTTTAGTTTAATATAGGATTGTCTATGAATGTTATCTTCGATGAGAGATCTAAGGTACAACTGACCTGGGGTAAATGACTGGTCCTTTGGGACTGAGAGTAATCTTGGGGATCAAAAAGTAATAGAAGTTGCTTTAAAGTGCAAGCTTCTTATGTCCTTCAGGGTTAACTGAAGATCCCTTGCATAGAATATTGTCCTCTCCAAACTGTAAGCGGCATGGAGCTACAGATCCTTCTGGCCAGGGATTTTTCTTCCCATCTCCCAGAGTATCAAGCTGTGATGGGATGAGAGTTTGTGAACATCCCTTCTTTTGTCTACTGATATTCCACAATGACCAGATAGGACATTGGTATGAGCACTGTGATATTCCCCTTTTCTGAAGTAAAAATAGAGAGTAAGAAGGGGAACACCAAAAAACGGGAGGGATAGGAGGGGTTGTCAGGTTTTAAAAACTGACCTGTGCCCCCAAAAGGTAAGTTCAGTTCTGAATCATCAAAAAATTCAGTGAAATGTCTAAAGAAAATAAATATCTTATATCTTGTTCGGATGATAGAGTCAGTACATTGCCACATGTGAACGGGTGAAATCAATAGCAACTGAACCCAGCAGGCAGAGCCCGTTCTCTCTCCACGTGCCTGTGTAACCTTCGGGTGGGCTAAAATTAATTCAATTGCCCTTCTCCAGTGCCTCACAGAAATAAACCCCAATCCCTGTGGAGAATGCAGCTGGAGACCCAGGATCCAGTCTGTATGGGACTCACAGCAAAGATTGCTCAGAGTTACCATCTCACATTAAAATACTACTGAAAACGAACATAACAATGAACTTTATTAACTACTAACTAAATGAACCTTATCCTAAGAAAACAAAATACAATTAACCAAGAACAATCCCTACACAAACCCCGCAGGAAAGATACCCAAGAGTCCCAAAGTCCAGGTGGAGTTCACCCAACTCTCAGCAACAGTCTTTGTTTGAATGTAGAGGCTTGAGTGGCAAGAAATAGCTGTCCTCTTCTTCTCTCATTGCAGGAATCTTCTGTAGCATTCCATGCAGGCTTTTCCTTCTCCTGTGCAACCAGCCCTCAGTCCCATATGCATGTCTGCAAGGTCTGTTGCAGATGACTCCATTAAAGGGAGAAAACATCTTGTTCACTCCTGGCTCAGCTTCTCTTGAAAACTGAGCACATGGGCTCTTCTCAAAGCAGCTCCTGCCTGCTGTCTGCACAGACTGCTGCTCTCATGTCATCTGACTGACCACACATCACACCAGCCAGGCACCCTGTGCAGCATGCTCAAAATGCTACCACTCCCTGCTTTCAGAAGTTTCTAGTTGTGGGTAGCTAATCTGCCCAGCAACAGTAACCCACCCTCAGCAGGTCTCTTAAAGAGATAGCCCTTTCTAGGCATACGGGTTACACCTGGTTGGGAACTTGGCCTTAAAACCCTTGGCCATGGCTATTTCTTTCTGCAAAGGTTAAACTCCTGTCCCTTGCGTGATGCACAGAAAGCATCTTACGCTCAGAGAGTTATTGGGACAGCTGCTGGTGTCAGGCCTTGAACCCAGGATTTCCAGAGTTGGATACAGGAATGCTGCATTTAGGGTTAAAGAAGGCCTGCTAGCTGAGATCTGTAACAGGATCATGTCCTCAGCAGGTCTGACACCGAGCAGGGAACACAACTCTCACCGCCTGCCCACTCCGTACACAGCTCAGTGGCTCCATAGCTGTCATGCTGGTCTCACTGGGGTGTTCCATGTCTGTACTTTGATGGTGCAGCTGTCTGAGCTGTCTCACTGATTCCTCTGCTGCTCTTCAGGAATCAATAGGTTTCTGCTGAGAGATTTTGCTTCCCCTCAACATTTCTTCCACAGGCTGTCACCAGGGACCCTCTGCTGAGCAGTCAAACCCACTTGTCTGGAGAGCGGCGTCAGCTCTTGGGTGCTGCTCTAACATTTTTCCTGGTCGTTGCACCCTAGAGTGGAAAACAGGTCTCTACCCACCGGCGATAGTGCTTCAAGGAGTGTGGTGCACCACACACTCTGGGGCTCATGGCTTAGCTTTGTCTTCAGCTGTAAGCGGTTCGCAGGGGAAGCATGGCATCTTGCAGATCCCATCTGTCTCTGCAGCATAGCATTGCAGAGAATTGCTTCAGTCACCTTCGCCACTTCTCTGCCAGGCAAACTTCTGAGAATTTGGATGCTTCATCTGTGTCCTTCTGGGAACCTGCCGTTGCCTCACTTGAAAACTCGCCAGGAAGACACACAAACCTACAGCTGCTTCTCCACCTCCCGTGTCCGCTCTGTGCAAACCATGCTTCAGCGTGTGTCATGATGGTGAGCACAGCTCTCTGCACCCTTTGGAAGGCACAACACTGTTCCTCTGGCACAATTCCACCTTTCTCTGTCCACCTTCGAACCGCATGAACTTCCAGTCCTTCTCTAGGGCAAATCTAGAGGCTATGCCCAGCTTCAGCATTTCCTGCTCCCTGGGGAAGGTTCAGAGCAGGTCGGTATTTCATTTTTCACCGAGTGTCTCTACAGTCCAGTTAGCTCCCATCCAGCTCTAGAGAGAGTGGCCCTGCTGGGAAATAATACTGGCCTGGCACAGCCTGGCGTGTTCGCACTGACACGTTCTGCGCCCTCAAGCTGTAGTCTGTGCCTCTGGTGGGCCAGCCAGCATGAATTGGAAAGCAGCAGTACCTGCCAGGCCCTCTGCCTGTGGCTGGGACTCAGGGTAGGGGCAGCATTAACTCTTCAGGGGTTTCTGCAATAGCAGCTGTATCCCTCATCTTAGGGTCCTGGAGCAAGGACTGTCGTGCTGATGTTCATATTATGGTAGTGTTTAGGGACCTTGTCTGGGATCATGTACTCTCTGCTGGGCCCTGTACAAACATATCATTCACAACAGTTCCTGCCCCACAATGTCCTGGTTCTGGGGGTCCCAACTAGTGTGAAATAGGAGGGGAACCAGCCTCCCAGAGGTACCAAAGCCCCGATTTCCCTCAGTGGGTCTGGAGCCTGGTTAAGAGGAAGAAAATATAACAAGAAAGCAGAGTGCCATTTTGCAAACAGCATAATAGTGCCATGGATTTTATTGGTGTTTTATTTTTAATGTTATGTTTGGGGTCTTGGTTTGAGGGGGTTCACTAAACAGAGACAAAGGTGGGGGATAGGCTGGCTGGGGGAGGGGTGAGAAGGGGGAAGAAGAGGAGAATGGTAGAAGCTACAGGAAAGACTGATTCTATTATAGATTTGTACAGTGCCTAGCACCATGTGACTGCAGCTTGTAGGCACCAGAAGACAGGACCCCATCAGGATCCGATCAAAGGTCTTTGGAAAAATGACATAAAATGTCAACATGTTCTACTTACTACGTGGCTGAGAGAAGCAATGAACTCCAGTAGGTTAGAGAGACACCGCTCTCTTTGGCAGAGACCCTGCTCAGAACATTGTCATAACCTAGTGCTTGTCTGCACTGAAAATGCTGCTTCGAGCCCCACGAACCGACACAGTGGGATCAATTGAGCAGCCGATGTAGGCTTGCTCAGCCAGTCCTGGAAGCGCTCTCCCATAGACTCAGCAACTCCACCTTTCCACATGGAGTAATGCTGCGTTACAGGGAGAGCACTTCAAGTTGACGCAGCCGAGTATAGGTTGTTCCAGTCGTTAAATGACCTCACTCTTTTAAAAAATAAAAATAAAAATTGCTTTTATTTCCAGTCTGAATCTGTCCCGGTTCAACTTCCAGCCATTGGATGGTTTTGTACGTTTCTCAGCTAGACTGAGGAGCCCATTCTCCAATATTTGTTCCCCATGTAAATACAGACTAGAATCAAGGTACCCTTTAGCATTCTTCTTTAACCTTTTCTTTGTTCAGTTAAATAGTTTGAGCTTCTTCAGTCTATCACTCTAAGGCAGGCTGTCTGATCCTTTAATCGTTACCATGGATCTTCTCTAACCCCTCTCTAATTTATCAACATCCTTCTTGAACAGTGGACACTAGAACTGGGTGCAATATTTCATCAGCAGTCACCCCAGTGCCAAATACGGAGATCATGGAACCTCCCTGAATATGTCTACACTAGCAATTTATGTTGATTTAAGGAGGCTTAAGTCAACCTAAATTACTCCCTGTCTACACCAGACTGTCACTAAGGCTACTTAAGAAATTCCTTAAATCGACTTAATAAGAACCGCCCATTAGGTCGACTTAAACCTTAAATCAACTCCTTAAGTCGACTTAAGGAAGGTGTGGACGGGGAGTAACTATTAAGTTGACTTAAGGATGGTTAGGTCAATTTAACAAAGTGGACTGAGTTGACTTAAAGTTAAGACTAAGTTAAGTTAAGATTCTTTCTTTCTTTCTTTCTTTCTTTCTTTCTTTCTTTCTTTCTTTCTTTCTTTCACCTGACCAATATGCTAATTAGCCTCTTAGTTCTCTTCAGCCAATCCTCATCCATCAGTTAGACACACCTCCTCTTAATGAGCTCCATGTCGAGTAATTAATTAGAGGTGCAGTGCCCAGAGTCCTGGCACATCTGATGTTGCCCAGCACTCTGTCTCAGAGCCACGAGGATATGTATCAATCCCAGTTTTTAAACTTTTTCTGGAACCAAGTCTTACAGATGTTTAAATATACTCCATGGACTATATTACTTTTATTATTCATCAAATTTGTAATCTCATCAAAAACAATACCAAGTTAGACAGGATCTATTTTTCCATATCACTATGTTGATTGTCATTAATTCCATTGCCTTCCTTTAATTCATTATTAATCAAGTGCTATTATCATGCTCTTCCATTATTTTGCCTGCAATCAATGGTCTCCTAAGTGTCTTATAACTTCAGACTTTATTTACTGCCTGGCTATGGCCACTCCTTTTTAACAGCAGTGAATGGATTACAGGAGGTGATTTAATATTCATCCAAATAGTGGGGTCCAGGGCAGTAAGCCCTCTGAGCCTATGGGCCCTCTCCTGGGGGACAGTTCAGGGGATATGGAAATGCCATGACTGTAGGATGGGCACCCATCCCTTGCAGGGGTGCGTGGAAAACACCCAGTCTCTGGCCCCTGGGGTGGGGCAGACAAACACCCAGTCTTTGCCCCCTTGGGTAGGGCAGACAGATACCCAGTCTCTGGCCCCTCAGGCGGGGCAGACAGATACCCAGTCTCTGGGGTCAGGTAAGTCAGCTGGTTCAGGGATCAGATAAGCAATGGTGGAATTGCCCAAGGGGGGAGAGGAGGAGGGAGACCCAGGCTCACCCAACTCTACAGCACCCCAGTCCAGATCCCTAGCAGAGACTGGGGACTTGGTCCCAGCATCAGCGGGGGCCCAGCCACAACATGCTGACCCAAACACCATCCTCCTGGCTGTGGGGCTGTGTTCCCGTGGTACCTGATTGGACATGTCATCCGCGGCCTCCCTGGGGTAGTCAACCAGGGGAAGGTCACAGAGTCCTTTGATGTCATTGGTGGTCGACAGATCCAGTGGTTCACCTGGGCCATCTGCGGAGGGCAACTCCTCCAAGCTATAGCCTGCCAGGGCCTGGTCATCCTTGCTGGTCAAGGGCAGCTCATCCTGGTCCCTGGCAGTGGGCTGTAGGTCCAGCTCCCTGGCTGTGGATTGTTCAGTGGCCTCTTCAGGATCCCAGGCTGCGGGGAGATCCTCAGGACTCTCAGCAGCTCGTGGCTCCAGTAAATCCTCTGGGTTTCCAGCTCTCTGTGGTGCCAGCCAGTCCTCAGGACCCCAGATAGTAGGCAGACCATCCATGGCCAGCGGGACAGCTGGGACTCAGAAGGGAGCAGAGGAGCATCTTTCTCTTCCAGTAGCTTGGGCTAGACTGAGCTCCCTGGTTTCATTCTTATATTTTCTGCCCCATCCCCCTGCTTCTGGCCTGACAGGCACACAGCTTCTGGCTCCTCCTACCTGGTGGTAGACTTTTTCTCCCTGTTTATCTCTCAGGGAGGCTGTGCCCCTCACTACAATGACATACTATCTACAGTTTCTTTTCCCAAACAGAATAGAGTTCTCTCCTCTGCTCCAAACCCTCTAGAATGAATGTCACCAAACACTTCTTGATTGGGGAAGAGTCACTTTTCCATAGAAAACATCTACCCATACCCTAAAAATCCAGGGTTTGGTTTTCACTCAAATCAGACAGTTTCTGAAATGCTATGGTTTGTAACAATGATGCCTTCCATAGATTGAATACTGGTGGGGTGTTTTGAATCTAGCATATAAGAATCCTCTTAGAACTCATCAGCAGTTCTTATAGGCCAATGGCCTCTTTTAGACAGGCCAGCACTTGCTGCTTCAGAAAAAAGGACAAGAAGCACAATTCTGGAACAATTCAACTATAAGGGATTTTATTCCCTGACCATCCGTTTCTAGCTGGCTTATTTCCTGAAGGATCAGTGCTTGTATTCTTTCTTTTTAGTTTTTCCTCTTGTGATGCTGTCTGGAAGGTCATTAGCTCTCTGAGGCTGACAAACCAGCACAGATTAGAACAATAGGGAGTTGCAGTATGGGAATGCCCATGAAATGCTGAAAGGTCATAGTGTGTTCAAGCTAATTCACTTGTTAATATCAATCAAAAGAAAACATTAATGTTATTGTATCCACTTGTTTGTTTCTTGTGCTTGCTATCCTTCTACTTAATGAATCCCAGAAAAATCATGTGTGTTAATGTTTCAGTGTGAATTTACTTGATGTGCAAAACTTCATGAAAATTAATGAAAGATTGTCTCTAGCTATCACATTATGTTTGCATTGTATTTGCCAATTGGAGCCTTGGAAATATAAAGGAAAAGGTTTTTAACTTCAAAGCAAGGACCATTAAGCAACAGAGGAAGATCTACAAACGTTGACTCTGTTCAGTCAAGAGTGGGAGAACCCATGCTGTGCTGGAAGCCCTTTCCAGCTGGTTCTCACCTGTGAGAAGGAGCCCTGGAAGCAATTCTGCATCTCTGATCCATGTGGATGTGGTCAAGTGGCATTCCAGAGACAAGACAGGTCCCCAAAGCCATATGGGACAATCCTGAGAAGCCTATGGGAAACTAGCAGATACCACATACTGCTGTAATTTAAAGTTACAAACTCTAACTCACCTGTTATGTATTTTACCCGCTTTAACCTCTCAATAATTCTAATTTCTTTTCTTTAGCTAATAACTCTTTAGTTTAACTAAAGGATTGGTTATCAGCCTTGTTTTTGATGTGAGAGTCAAAGCATCCACTGACCTGAGGTAAGTGGCTGGCCATTTGTGGCTGAGAGTAACATAATGGATGGTGATTTTTTTATTTTAGTAACTCTTCACCATAGAATTCCAGTTTGTCTGAGGGGCAGGATTCACTAGAGAGCCAAAAGGCAACTAACTGTGGCTCCATGGTAAGACTAATACAGTAATCCAGGAGTGCATGCTCATTATTGGTTTCTCAAAACCAATTATAAAGCATATAACCATCTGGGGGTGCCTGCCCAGTTTTCAGACCATCTGACCTGAGATTGTCACGCTCAGTAGTATGCCACATACTGCAGACCATGACACCTCTGTAATAGAACTGTGGATGTTCTCGTCATCAATATAAATAGCTAGATTGAGGAACTGAATAGCTATCAGTTTGTCCCCTCCACCGCTATAGATTCATAGATTTTAAGGCCAGAAGGGATCAATATGATCATCTAGTTGGATGTCCTGCACAATGCAGACCACAGAACTGTCTGCCCATTCCTGCAATAGACACCTAACCTCTGACTGAATCATTGAAGTCCCCAAATCATGGTTTAAAGACTTCAAGATACAGAGAAACAACCAGCAAGTGACCCATGTCCCACGATACATGGGAAGGCAACCCCCTCCCCAATCCTCCCAGTCCCTTGCCAATTTGCACTGGGGGGAAATCTCCTTCTGGCCTCAAATCTGGCAATCAGCTAATTCCTAAGCATGTGGGCAAGACTTACCAACCAGCCACCTAGAAAATAATTCCCTGCACCAACTCAGAATCCACCCCCATCTAACATCCCATCACAGGCCATTGTTATAATTACCACTAGTAACTAGATATGTCAGTCTGTGAAAAGAAAACTGAGGCGAGTTGGAAACATAGCATGAGGGGTCATAATTACTAATAACTGAAAGTGTTAGAATGCCAAAGTGATTTCGGGGTGAAGACTGCGTTTTGGTTCCGTTTGTACAGCACCTAGCACAAAGGGATATTGGTCCACCTCTAGAACTCACACAGTAATGCAAATAGTGATGATGGTAATGATGAGATTTAACTCTTGATGTGCTGCCAGGATATATGATCCCCAAGCATCTATTTTCTAAATCAGGCTTGAAATCGGCATGTGGGATTTTCTGACGTCGTACAACTCCGTCGGGTGTAATTATGCGTTAAGGGGATTTTATTAAATTGTATTGGGCTGAAGTTATGGAATAAAAATGGAAAAGCAGAAGATGTTAATGTCCATTGTGTTTAAATGAAATCAACAAATTGCTCTTTCCTGTGAAACAGACATGAACTGCTAAGGAAAGAGTTAATCTGCATTATTCGTTACACAGGGAACGAGCAGCACAGATAAACCAATTTCATAATCATTATTGTTTCTGATAAGCCATGAGCAATGCAGTAAAGAAACAACCCCAGAGAGAGAGCTGAGATCTGTCATATTTCTCCTTAAACAGAACAAAACAGTGATTTTTGAAACACAGTCCCTTTTCCTTTGGGTGGAGAGGAAACCCGTTGAAGGAGGTCACGCTGGCTGTCACATGTAATGGGCCTTCACTCCTAGAATTCAGTTCTCCCCTGAGGGAATTTAGTATTTAAAATTTCACATTTTTGGTGAAAACTTAAGTCAACATTTTGAATTTTGAAAAGAGGGAAATGGAGACAAGTTGCCCTTTGAATTTTAGCAATCTGGGTGGTAAAAGGATTTTCTATTTGAAAAGGTTGATAAAGTTCTGACAAAAATACACTGATAGATAAATATCGCTATACTATTAAGTGAAAATCCAAGGCCTGGGTCCATGCAAGTACAGTGCAATCATCAGCCCAATGGAGATTAATAATGGATGTCCTGGGGATTTTAGATTTTAATAAGAGAATATGCTGCCGATTAAAAAGCTGCCCATCCATTCTATATTGAATGTCAGCGTGAATGGGGAGATAGTCTGGTGGATTACAGACACACGGATCACTCTGTAGGCCAGAAAATTTACTAAAGGAGAGTTTATCATTTTCGTGAGGTAATGAGCCCCTGTGATCACGCTGTGATCAGTCTGTCAATATCGATGCAGCACTGGGAACAGCAGAAAGACACATTCCAGTGACTTTTGCTTTGCCATCTTAGAGTTCTGCTGATTCACTGGGAAGAGAACATATCGTTTCACTCCTCCTTTCTCCTCACACGCATTGCTCTGCAGCTTCTGTTAGAGAAGACAGGCGTTGACGTAGCTCTGGGGCTTGCCCAGGGTCTGCAATGAAGCTATGGCTGAAGTAAACAATGCAGTCTTTACCTAGCAGTAGAAATAGTGCATGTGAACAAAAGACTCTTGGTTTGCTATTTATACCCCAGTGCTGTGCCAAAAACCTGGAGACAAATAATGTACACAAGTGAGGATGGCCCAGTTTAGGCCATGAGTCTGATCTCACATGTAGCAGGGTAAATGATGCAGAGTCTCTGCATAGTGATCCACAGAAAGCAAGAGAAACATTTGAAAATGGTTGTATGTTGTTTTAAAAGTGAGAGTTACATGAGATTGCACCATTAGTTAACTTTCCCATCACGATTCCTAGTCAGAAAGTGAAGAGGGAGGATGGGTGTTCCACTGACTAGGGACTGCGAGACGTGAATGCAATTCCTTGCTCCACCTCATACTTTCTGTGTGATCTCAGGGATGTGACTTATGCTGTCTGTCTCTCTGTCCCACCAGTAAAATAGGGACAAGCGAGCTGCCCGGGACACTGTGAGGATAAATCCAGTAAGGATGAAAAGACCTCAGATAGCACCTTAATGGACAACTCAGATTACGTCAGCATGTGGCTGAGCATTCTTTGAAAGATGAAAAAGGTTTCACTTGCATTGTTGGGAAGCCGGCAAATCAGACCCAGTGAAGATGTCCCTCCTTTGAATTGGGGTGTGTTTCTCACCTGAATCCTATGGAAGATATCTGGAATGTATAACAATGCCTGTTTTGACATGTTCTGTAGTTTTCCCATGAGTGAAATTTCACCCTAAGCAGATGCTACATCCCATCACCTTGTGGCTCGCTGTAATGGACACTGTACAGCCTGCGTGCAGCTCAAGCCCCCCTTTGAAGTCAGCCCTGTTTAAAAACGAAATTGTTTGGTAGGGGCTCCTGTAGGTCAGAAGCAATCTGAGCAGAGCAGGATGCTCCAGTTTGCAGTGCTCTTGTGCCCAGAGCAGACGTCTCAGAGGCGCTCCAGGTGATCAGAGCATCATCCTCACCTCCCTGGAGCTGTGTCATTGAGGAGCAGCATGTCAGCCTCTGTGCCGTGCAATCCAGACTGCTACAGACATTGCAACCAATCACAAACGTACATGTTCTTTAAGGGATAAACTCACAAACTGTACCAGCTTCCTCTTAGACTCAAAGCACCTCAAGGCAAGTCTTGATAACTCAGCTGAAAGGAGCTTAATTTTCTGCATCTGAAGGGTAGTGAGAAGCAGGACTGGCAACTGTTGAAAGCTGCTCACCTGGAGAAAGGAGGGTGGAGGTTACCTGCAAGCACAGGAGGCCAGTGGATATTTGAAAACCAGCTATAGTTAAAAAATGAAGTGATCTTGTTTCTTATTTTGGTGGCACTAAGCCTAACCCTGTGCTAGACAGGAAAGACCATCTTAACCTGCTCTGGCAAGCAATGTTTAGCTGGGTCAAAGTAGTCACCACTTAAAACCAGCAGTATCCCAGCTACGAGAATCCCTGTTACATGGTGCCGCCAAAGCTGAGTGTCACTGAAATCTGTCTCTGTTGTCTAGGTGGGCATAAAACACAGGGGAGAGCCCTGCTGATCCCTCCGACACTGGCCCCAGTGCTGTAGGTTTTAGTCATCACATGAGCGTTTCAAGCAAGATTTTAAAAAAGACTCAGTTGTGACTTTATAAGGCTGCTGCAAGATTAGCCATTTTTCCTATTTTTATTTTTAGTTAGCTGTTTTCACATTTGTCTCTTACTGCACACCTGCAAGACACTCAGATGCCTGTGTCAGAAAACCCTGGATAGAAGAGAAAAGAACAACTGCTTTCTAAACACTTGCTCTAGCAAAGAGGGGCAGGTACGGGGGATGAAACTGTAGCTTTTGCCTGCCCAGAAATGGCATCTTTGGAAGATGGGCCCCACTCAGCAATCTCACAGATTACTGTTGGCTGGTCCTCCCCCCCCCCGGAATGTTTCCCAGATTAGATTTTGAGAATTTTCTGTCTCCCTTCCAGCCGGTGCACTCTCTGCTGGGCTGGCAGGTAAGCAATTTACAAGCTCAACCAGGAGGGGCTGCCTGTACACCCAGTGAGCTGGTCAAACCTTCCTAATGCTGTTTTCATGATTTAGAAGCAGGCAGCACCAAAACTTTGGAATGAAATTTTAATCACTTAAATACATATTTTTATGCAGCAAATTCTTGACTGAGGACAAGATTTGTATAATGTTAAAGTCAATGGACGATGCTCAGTACTGAAAAATGAAGTAGAACAGGAAGGATATTGTTAATGGAAGCAGAGAGATGTCAGCTATGTAAAACAGAAGCATGACATACAATGTCTCTTTCCAATCTGAAAAACAACAGAATCCTGTGGCACTTTTAAAGACTAACAAATTTATTTATCGCATGAGCTTTCGTGGGAGAAAATCCCACGTCGTCAGATGCTTTGAAGATGGGGAATTTACAGAATGAGAGGAAATTAAATGCAGGGGAGTGTATGACATAGGATCAGGTCAGGCTGTAACAGCAAATCAAAATAGGTGTTCCCCAGTGTTTGAATCCTAACACCAGATGTCCCAATTCGATAGGGATAATCTAAATGTCTGGGGATTTTTCTTATATAGGCATCTATTACTTCCAACCCCCACCCTTATTTTTCTCACTTCTTGTCTGGTCACCACACTGCTGGCAGCTGCCTGTCTAGGAAATGTCTGTACCTATTGCAGGTGGATCTCTGTTCCAGGATTGGACTCTGGAGCCATCTAAGAATTCGTATGTAAATCCATGGTAGAGATTGTCCTCAAATCGAAGGATTTCAGCTGATAATCCACCAATACATCATGGGTGAGTCTGGTCCTTTGTTTCATTGAGGACTGATCTTCCTTGTTCAAAAGTCACATAAAAAACTATCAGCTATTGATTTTAAAAGAACAAGGAAACATTTTAATACCGCTTACACTAAAGTAATACGTACACATTACCACTAAGTTGTGGGCTGCAGCAGGTTCATGATTTTTCATTCATACAGCCCACAGTATCAGTGATTTGAAGTGGTTATAGGATTTTAATCAAATAATTAAAATACAGGTCCAGGAGCTACTTGGTGTATTTATCTCTAAATAGGAGGTTTTCCTGCTTTGAAGTTTTGAAAGAGGAACAAATCAAATGTGGTATTATGGATTTATTTTAAAAAAATATATAAAACTAAGCAAATACATCACTAATTTCCCTAAACTAGTCAAACACAGTGCAACACAGTATAACACAGTGCAATGGCTGAATTAGGGTTGTGAATGAATAAACAGGTCAATGGTTTGATTTATATGGCTAGCTGATTACCATAGTGAATAATTACTTCAGTTTATAAGGATAGTGTAGTTGGTGTTTCATTATAGGTTCTTAAGCAAAGCAGGCACACCTGGGATAAGAGGGAAAGTCCTTTTAGGGACCAGAAACTGGTTAAAAGGTTGAAAAACAAAGGTAGGAATAAATGCTGTTTTCCCAGTGGAGAGAGGTAAAATAATGGAGTCCCTTTAGGACCTGTACTGCAACCAATGCTGTTCAACATATTATTGAATTATTAGGAAAAGGGGGTAATCAGAGAGGTGACAAAGTTTGCAGATGATGCAAAATTACTCAAGATAGTAAAAGTGTGAAGCAGACTGTGAAGAGTTACTCCCACTAAATCATCCCCACCAGGGTTTTGTCTAACCGGGCCTTAAATATCTCCAAAGACGGAAATTCCACCACCTCCCTAGGTAACCCATTCCAATGCTTCACCACCCTCCTAATGAGAAAGTTTTTTCTAATATCCAACCTTGATCTCCCCAGCTGTAATTTGAAACCATTGCTCCTTGTTCTGTCCTCTGTTACCCTCGAGAACAGCCTAGCTCCCTCCTCTTTGGAGCACCCCTTCAAGTAGTTGAAGGTTGCTATCACATCCCCCCTCAGTCTTCTCTTCTGCAGACTAAATAAGCCTATCTGGATCTCAGAAAAACTGGGTGACCAGGCTTCAAAATGAATAATTAAATTCAGTGTTGATAATGCAAAGTAAGGTCCATGGGGATACATAATCTCAACGATACTCACATAAGGATGGGTTATAAAATAACCATTACCACTCAAGAAGGAGATCGTGGAGTCATTGTGGATCATTTTCTGAAAACATCTGCTCAATGTGCCGCACTCAGAAAAGCTCACAATGTTAAGAACCATGAGGAAAGGGATAGATAATAAAATAGAAACTATCACAATGGCATTATATAAATCCATAGTACAACCACACCTTGAATACAGCATACAGTTCTGGTCACCCCATTCGAAAAAAGCTATATTAGAATTCAGAAAAATACAGAGAAGGACAACAAAAGTGTTGAGGGTTATAGAACACTTCTTTAGGAGGAAAGAGAGTGGAACTGTTCAGTCAGGAAAAGAGACAACTACGAGGGTGTGCGACAGGGTGTACCAGCTCTGCACTAGTTAAGCAGGGGTTAATCCCACTCTGTGGACCGAGGAGGCTATGCACCCTTGGCTCTGCTGGGCATGCTCCACAGGAGCCATAGTGAAAAGGGGAGCAGCCCAGCTCAACCACACTGAGGAGAGAGGATGCTCGTTGTAGGCTTCCATCCAGGATCTGCCAGAGCCCCAGACTGCAGAGGCCACGGGCACCAAAACCCAGGTGGACACCCAGCTGCCTGGAGAAGCCCAAGAGGTAATGGAGTCTCCAGCTGCTTTGCAAGCCAACGACCCCGGAGACCCAGGAGCCCTAAAGAGAGAAAGAATGGAGAAAGAATGGAGAGAAAGAATGGTAAGAGGTAACCAAGGAGCATTAGATTTTGGGTCCAGTTGTGGAATTGGGAAGAAGGCAGCATGTTTAGTTGGTGCCCTGCTGACCTATGTAGGAGCCTTTTAATCATGATCAGGGGCCTGGGTTGGTATCTGGTGGATCAGAATGCCCAGGGCCTCCCTATTCCAGCCACCACCACCCCAAGGTGGCAGCTCCACTCTGGCCACTAGATCATCAGCCCTGCGAGGAAGGGCAAGGGCCTTATTGACCCTGGCCCTTAGACTGTGCAGCCCCACAGAGGGGTCAACCTATTTGCTCTGGCCACCAGACCTTACTGCCCTCAGGGTGAGGGTGGACAGTTAGACTCAACAGTGGGGCTAAAGCCCTGAATTGTCCCAAAGGAGGAGGGGATACTAGCCCCACAACAAGAAGGTTCATAATAGTCTATAAAATTATGAATGGTATTAAAAATGAATAGGGAATTGTTATACACCTATTCATGGAAGGTCAGAGCCAGGGAATACGCAATTAAATTAGTAGGCAGCAGGTTTAAAACAAACATAAAGAAGTATTTCTTCACACAGCGCACAGTACACCCATGGAACTTGTTGCCAGGGAAATTTGCAAAGGCCAAAAGTGTAACTGGGTTCAAAGAAGAATTAGATAAACTCATGGAGGACAGTTCCATCAATGGCTATTAGCCAATAGGTCAAGGATGCAAAACCATGCTCTGAATGTTCCTAGCCTCTGACTGCCAGAAGCTGGGTCTGGACAACGGGATGGATCTTTCAGCAATTGTCCTCTTTGGTTCATTCCCCCTCAAGCTGCTGGCCTTGGCCACTGTTGGAGTACAGGAGACTGGGTTAGATGGACCATTGGTCCCACCCACTACCCTCCTTTTTATGGAAAGGAAGGGAACACCAAATACTGGAGGAAATGATCAGGTGTTGAAAACTAACCCTCCCACCCCCAAAAAATAAGTTCAATTTTTGTATTATTGAAAAATTCTGTGAAGTATTCAAAGGAAATGAATACATTTTGTTTTGTTGAGATTTTTTCCAGAAAATGTCTGGCATATCAGCTCTTATTGTTATGTTCTCAAAGCAGGTGCGGGGCAAGTGATGTTATAACATTGTAGGATGCTTCCAGCACGTGGAACAGCAGCAAAGGGGCATCTCCTGCCATGCGGTCCACTCAGAGTGTCTGTAAAAGTGAATATTTTAAGTAAAAATGTAGTCAGGAAACTGTCTAAGACATGAGGGGTCTACTTGACTAAACAGCTGTGTAACATTGCAGGGCAATGAAGTTTCTTCCTTGAATACTGAGATATTGAATAGCATTGCGGAGGGCAAGTCTACTGTATGCAATCTTACATAGTGTATTCTATGACAAAAAGGTGCCTTTGAGGGATTGCATTAATTGTATTGCATTAGCAATGACAGGCATATAACATTTGTACTTTGCAAAAAATTAGTTCTCTAGATGAGAAACTTCTTTTCAAGGTATGTACATTATTTAGTTCTTTATATGTCAGAGGATGGCAAAGTTCTTAGCAAGGTAATCCAATAACCTTTACAGCAAGAAAGGAAATATCAGCTGTGCCCTCTCTGAATTGGGCATAAATTAATTCTAACTGTTTCTGTTAATTTTCATTTCCTGTTCATGCACTGTCAAACATGTTTACCCAGGCTTGCTCAATCTTGCCCTGAGTTTGGCCTGCTCTTTCTTCTCCATAAGGAGACGAACCCAAGACAGGTGGGATGCATGTCTAATTTGCATGTCTGCTGCTCTTATTTTACTGTTTCGGTGCTTACCTATTAAGGTGATGTGCAGGAATCTGATTGGAGAAAAATGAGTGATGTTCTCCCATGTGTTACCCAGTCTCTACCCACTTGTGATGCCCAAATACAATGCCAATCTTAGTAGACAATACGGTTCTTTAGTATATGAATATCCCTCTCCTTTCATGTGTGCACCGATGAGCAGTGAACTAGTTAAGGGTGAGATTATTTGAACTATGAGCATTCAGACTCAACACCCCATTGAGATGAATGGAAAGAAAATGCCGCTGTTAAGACCTGATCACGTCCTTAGTGCTGCTGTTTCAGGCTCTCTGAAGGTTCAGCAAGACCTTGCTGCATCAGTTACACTAAAATCACATTTTGCAGGTTATCCTTGCAATCAAAAGCACTAGAGATATTCTATTCTTAAAAGAAAATGTAGGCTCTGGGGTGTGAGTTGAAACTACCAGGGAAAAGTTCCAGCTGCTGCAATTTGGCCCCTGGCTCAATGGCCCCAATTCTTAAAATGCTTAGGCATGTGCTCAACTCTAAGAACACATTTTAAGTTCCACTGAACTGTATAGAACTTAAGCACATGCTTAAAGTTAATTAGGTGCTTACATGCTTGCTGAATTGGGGCCTATGTGAGGTCTTAATTCTAGGAGGATCTGAAAGTCCTTTGTCAAAGGAAGATTTCAGTGAGTGAGATTGTCTGCTTTTCGTCCTATTTGCAGTGCATCTATGGCACTTAAAGCCATGTCCAAAGACTCTAATGCTGATGGGAATTACATGGCTAGGGAGAGGAGGAGAGGTCCTTTCATGTCTGCTTTATAACCTGGAACCATACAATTCCTCTGAACCTAGCTCAAAACAAATCCAAGAAAAGCCCTGGAG
The DNA here is from genome assembly GCA_007922175.1 of Pelusios castaneus. NCBI lineage: Eukaryota > Metazoa > Chordata > Testudines > Pelomedusidae > Pelusios > Pelusios castaneus. Next base: position 974,419 of record ML686132.1, read on the forward strand.
ACAAAAAAAAAACCAAACCCTATATAGAGCTACTGTGTCTTTTATTTTCCATAGAACAATGACAATACAGAGAAGTCACACGGATCCAGACCGTCTCCAAACATCTGTGTTTACTAACTATTAACCAACATGCCAGGCCTACTTAGACACACAGTGTTACTCTGACTTGTTTCTGGTGGCTTCCAACATATAGAACATAGTCAGCACAACACTAGAGGGCTCACAAGCTATTTAAAGAAATACAGCCTTATTTCTAACCCTACACAAAGTGTTTTGCTTTCCCTTGTATGTTCTTAGTGGATTAGGTAGCAAACCTCTTTTACATTCATTATATTCTATTTCTGTAAAATAAGTGATTTTTATTTATTATTAATAACGCCCCTAAATCATTTCATATTTATACCAGCTCAACTTTTTATCCTGGTTTGCAAATAAAAAGTGCTTGAAGCACATAGTTAGCCATAATAATCCTTAATAAATTTAAGACTCAATTGCATTATCAACAACTCAGTGCTGTAACAAATACAAAAGACTTTCTTCCTGGGTGTGCTGTTACATAAATCAAAAGGAAGCAAATATTGCATATTCCCTTTCTATGGGGACATTTATCACACACATTTACATAAGAAGCACCTTCATAACATGATTCTTAAAATTGCCATGTCAGACTCCAGACCTTGACTTGTTTCCCAGCAGTGGGAGCAGGTGTTTTAAACATATTATTGTTACGGCAAAGGGAAATTTTTCTATTACAGCTAGAGACTCCCTGGTTTTGACAGTTCTGTTATAAAAGGACAAACATTGAAAAGTTTGGTTTCGATTAGCATCTTGTTAACTGGGTTCTTGTCCAAATTTTGGGTAAGATCCTTCCCGCACTGAGGTCTCTGGACTGGAAATGTCACAAATGCAGTGAGCAGTCTGGTGTTTGGTGTTGACCAGAATTTGAAAAAGCATTTTAAGGGTATGAATCCTAGAATCCTAGAATCATAGGGTTGGAAGGGACCTCACGAGGTCATCTAGTCCAACCCCCTGCTAAAAAGCAGGACCACTCCCACTAAATCACCCCAGCCAGGGTTTTGTCTAACCGAGCCTTAAAAATCTCCAAAGATGGAGATTCTACCACCTCCCTAGATAGCCCATTCCAATGCTTCACCAGTGAGAAAGTTTTTCCTAATATCCAACTTTGATCTCCCCAGCTGTAATTTGAAACCATTGCTCCTTGTTCTGTCCTCTGTTACCATTGAGAACAGCCTAGCTCCCTCCTCTTTGGAGCACCCCTTCAAGTAGTTGAAGGTTGCTATCAAATCTCCCCTCAGTCTTCTCTTCTGTAGACTAAATAAGCCTAGTTCTTTCAGTCTCTCCTCATAAGTCATGTGCCCCAGCCCCCTAATCATTTTTGTTGCCCTCCGCTGGACTCTTTCTAATTTGTCCACATCCTTTCGGTAGTGGGGGGAGCCCAAAACTGGACACAGTATTCCACATGCGGCCTCACCAGTGTCGAATAGAGGGGAATAATCACATCCCTCGATCTGCTAGCAACGTTCCTACTGATGCAGCCTAATATGCCATTGGCATTTTTGGCAACAAGGGCACACAGTTGGCTCATATTCATCTTCCCGTCCACCATACCCCCCAAATCCTTTTCTACAGCACTGCTACTTAGCTGATCGGTCCCCAGCCTGTAGCAGTGCTTGGGATTTTTTCGTTCTAAGTGCAGGACTTTGCACTTGTCTTTGTTGCACCTCATGAGGTTTCTTTTGGCCCAGTGTTTCAATTTGTCCAACTCTCCCTGGATCCTGTCCCTGCCCTCCAGAGTATTTACCATTCCCCCCAACTTGGTGTCATCCGCAAACTTACTAAGCATGCAGTCTATTCCATCAGCAAGATCATTAATGAAGATGTTGAATAGAACCGGCCCCAGGACTGACCCCTGGGGCACTCCACTCATTGCCGGTTGCCAACCAGACATAGAGCCATTGATTCCTACCCACTGAGCCCATTGATCTAGCAAGTTTTTGATCCACCTTACGGTCCACTCGTCCAACCCATACTTCCTTAACTTGCCGACGAGAATGCTGTGGGAAACCGTATCAAAAGCCTTGCTAAAGTCAAGGTATACCACGTCAACGGCTCTTCCCTCATCCACAAATCCAGTCATCTCATCATAGAAGGAAATCAGGTTGGTCAAGCACGATTTGCCCTTGATGAATCCAAACTGAAACTGTGTGGTTTGGGGTTGGATATTGTAGAACACGCAATTGATATTTCCCTACTTAAAAGTTTGGCAGCTTTTTGGGAAAGTGAGAAAGAGGCATAACCAACATTAATTTTATTTATTATTGACCCTTGTATCACCATTGTGTTTTAGTTCCAGCTAAATAAATAACTAAAGAGCAAAAGATACTATTCTCTGGTCTCCCCTTCTCTCCATTCTTATTTACTAGAAAGGTGACACTAAACATTGTAGATTAACACAGTCAGTACCTGTGGGTGTATTGCACTGTGTTACACAACTTGCAATAGCCTTGCAGCTAACGGACAGTCTCAGAATGGAATTATAAATGGGAAGTCCTCATGGAGAGAGAGAATTTCGGGGGAGGGGAGCGGTGTTTCCTGCTGGGAGTGATTCTTGATCCAACATTCATTAACATTTTTATCCATAATCTGGAAGAAAACGTAAAATCTTGAAAAAAAATTTGCAGATGATTCAAAGATTGAGTGGTGAGAAATAATGAAAAGGACAAATTACTGATACAAAACTATCTGGATCTCTTGGAAAACTGAATGCTCACAATTATGCATTTTAATACAATCAAATATAGATGTGGGGAAAAACAAAGGATACAACATACCTTGACTTTAACAAAGCTTTTGATATGGTCTCCCATAGAGTTCTTATTTAACATTTTCCTTAATGATCTGGAGGAGGGGCTGGATTGCAACCTCAACAAGTTTTCAAGTTGAAGCTATAGTAGGGGGAGTGGTACATTTCCTGGAGATTATGGATAAAATACAGAGTGACCTAGACAAATTGGAGGATTGGGGGGAAAAAAAATCTGATGAGCTTCAACAAGGACAAGTGCAGAGTCCGTGCACTGCTACAGACTTCAGACCGACTAGCTAGCCAGCAGTTTGGCAGAAAAGGAGCTGTGGGTTACAGGTAAGGAAAAAGCTGGATATGAGTCAACAGTGTGCCCCTATTGCCAAAAAGCCCAACGTCATATCGGACTGCATTAATAGGAGCATTGCCAGCAGATGGGAAGTGATTTATTCCCCTCTGTTCAGCACTTTTAAGTTCATGTTCAGAGTACTGTGTCCAGTTTTAGGTCCCCCACTACAGGAAGGAAGTGGACAAATTGGAGAGAGTCCAGAGTGCAGTGGAGGGCAACATAAATGATTGTGGGGGAGGTGGCACTTGTGGGGAGAGGCTGTGGGACCTGGGCTTGTTTACTCTGCAGAAGAGAAGAGCGAGGGGGAATTTTATAGATGCCTTCAACTACCTGAAAGGACGTTCCAGGGAGGATGGAGCTGGGCTGTTCTTAGTGGTGGCAGATGACAGAACTAGGAGATCTATGCTGGATATTAGAAAGAAAAAAAAAACAACAACTTTTTTGCTCTGCGGGTGGGGAAGCACTGGAATGGATTACCTAAGGAGGTAATGGAATCTCCATCCTTAGCGGTTTCAAAGCCTGCCATCAAAAAGCTCTGCCTGGGATGGTGAAGTTGGGGTTGGTCTAGATGACCTCCTGAGGTCCCTTCCAACACTAATCTTCTATGAAATGTTCATGTATACATCTAGGAACTGAGAATGTAGGCCTTATTTATAGGATGGTGGGGTCTCTGGTGGGGTGTAGTGACTCTGACAATGGTGTGGGACTGATTGCTGGTTGTTGGATGAACATGAGTTCCCAGGGTGAGGCTAAAAAGCTTTAGGAAGCAAATAAGTGCTCCTCCTATCTTTCTGCTTAAAAATTAAAAGCAGACATTGGTTGGAATATAAACACGGCCATGGCCATTCCACGTCTGCCACTGACTGGTCTACCACCCTGAGGAGGCACAGGTTTTGAGAAGGCTTTGTCAGCCAAGATGCAGTTATAGCGCGGTCTTATTTGCTTTAAAATAACCAAGCAGAAAATGAATGAGCAAATTCATATGAAATCATCTGAAATGTTTGTTAGATACATTTCCTGCATATAAATAATTACAAAATCTGAAAAAAAAAAAAAAAAAAATCCCTGAAAGTTAAATTTGCGAATTTCAAAATATTTCCCTTTATTTGTAGCTAGAAACAAGTCTTTCACAGTTCATTTCTGCCTTAACACATGCAAGAGGAACTTAGTCTCTTCCTCAAAGGGACTTTTACAGAGTAGGTCAAACAAAGATCAATATCTTCCTTTCCTCAGCATCCAGAAGTGCACATCATTGACATAAAACACACAGTGGACCAAGCTGATCTCTGGCCTAATTTATCTAGGGGGCACATTCATTAGCATAGCATATAGCATTTCTTGCCTTCAGCAGCTTTTTTATCATTCATGACAGTTCCAGAAAACAGTTTAATCAACCTACATAACTAATGATTCTCTTACACAGCCATAAAATATCACTGCAACTTTTGAATGCACAAGGATGCAGCAATTCCTCATCAGATACTGATAGCAGCACCATCAATTTAGTGAGAAATTTTATTTTAAAAAAATGACAGTATAGCCCAGTGAATTTAGATTCATAAATACAAACATCTGGAGACATTTGCCTTATGTTCACAGGGAGAGCTCTGTTCTGGGTTCAATGTTATTTAGTATCTTTTTAAATGACTTGGCCATAGGAATATAGAACACTCAGATCAAATCTGCAGATGACACAAAACTGGGGGGGGGAGGAATGTAAATACTTTGCAGAATAGAGCTAAAATTCAAAGGGATCTTGATAAATTGGAGAACTGGGCTATCGCCAACAAAATGAAATTCAACAAGACAAACTTAAGGTGCTACACTCAGGGAAGAAAAAACAAAGGCACAGATGAAGAACAGGGGATAGCTGAGAAGGGTCTGAGTGTTGTGGTGTATGACAACCTACATGAGTCCACAATGAGATTTTGTTCCAGATAAGTAAGCCCAAAGCAATGCACTTTGGGCTGTATTAACAGAAGTGTAGCATGCAAGTCATGAAAGGCTATAGTATTCTCTACTCAGCACCACTTAGGCCTCAGCTGGCATACTCTGGTCAGTTTTGGTCACTGCTGTATAGAAAGGATGTACAGAAACTAGAAAGGATCCAGAGGCAAACCACAAAGATAATCAAAGGGATAGAATGCAAACTGTAGTGGGGTTCTTTCCCTGCTATGGAACAGAAGGGGTTAAAGGGGCTTAGGAGCTGCAGCCAATGGGCTAGGAGCAGCAGGGAGCTAATCAGGGCCTAGCTGTTCAGTATAAAAAGGAGCTGCATGGACAGAGGAGCCAGATGGGTCCTGGAACTCAGGGAGGAAGGTTGTCTCCCTGGCTGGCTGGCTAGAGGAGTCAGCACCTCGGACAGCTCAGTGACCGACCACTGGGACTTAGTGGCAACCATGGTCCTGAAATGGGATGATCCAGTAAGGAGGCTGGGGGAGCACACCAGGAATGGACTGCAGAAGAGCTGCTGGAGAAGCAGTCCTGAGGAGAGGGTCAGTGTCGGTTAACTGCAAGAGAGAGGCCCTGAGGTGAGGGTCTGTGAGAGACCAGGGCTGTGGGGAAAATGGCCAAGGGAATGGATTGTGTTTGAAGGAGTGACAGGAGGGAGGCGGCAGCAGCACACAGGGTTCCTGGGCTGGGACCTGGAGAAGTGGGCAGCCCCAGGTCCCTCCCTGTTCCCCAGAATGTCAGCAGCATGTCAGTGGATTTGCGGTGGCCATTTCCTGGAGAGTGGCCACGCTGTGCTGGGAGGAATTTTACCCAGAAAAAGGGGTGGGGAAGTAGGAGAACAGGGCTTATCTGGAGGGCTGAGGTCCTAGAATTGGACTCAGGACTAGAGTTCATCATGGAGTGGCTGAGCACAGATCACCAGACAGCAGACTCCTTGAACCAATTCCCAAGTAACATTGCCAGGAGGTGCCTGTCAGGTGAGTCTCATGCTGCCAACCAGTCTACACAAACCATAGAGAATCAACGAAGATTAGGGTTGGAAGGGATCTCAGGAAGTAATTTAATCCAACCCCCTTCTTAAAGCAGGACCAACCCCAATTAAATCATCCCAACCAAGGGGTTCTCCAGCCCATCTTAAAAACCTTTAGGGATGGAGATTCCACCACCTCCATAGGTAACCCATTCCAGTGCTTCACCACCCTCCTAGGGAAAAAGCTTTTTCTAATATCCAACCTAGATTTCTCCCACTGCAGCTTGACACCATTGCTCCTTCTGTCATCTGCCACCACTGAGAGCTGCCTAGCTCCATTCTCCGTGAACCCTCCAACAAGTAGTTGAAGGTTGCTATCAAATCCCCCTTCAGTCTTCTCTTCTGCAGACTAAATAAGCCTAGTTCCTTCAGTCTCTCCTCGTAAATCACAGGCTCCATCCCCTTAACTATTTTCATTGCCTCCACCACACTCTCTCCTTTTGTCCACATTCTTCCTGCATTGGGGCAGGGGGGCAAAGCTGGACACAGTACTCTAAGTGTGGCCTCACCGGTGCCCAATACAGGGAAATAATCACTTCCTTCCATCTGCTGGCAACGCTTCTACTGATGCGGCCCAATATGCCAATAGCCTTCTTGGCAACAGGGGTAGACTGTTGACTTGTATCCAGCTTTTCATCCACTGTAACCTCTGCAGAGCTGCTGCCTTGCCAGTCTGTCCCCAGTTTCAAAAGTACAGTTTTTGTGAAATAAATCTCTGCAGCCCCACGTTGGAAATAGCTATGCCATTGGCATAATCTTTGGCTAGAGCTCCACTGGGATTTTTTCCACCAAGTAGCTTCATGTTTGGCACTGCATCCCAGTGGTGTAGCTACTGCCCAAGAAGACATTATCTGTCAGGAGCTGTACTCCTTGGGCAAAACTGCACAAAAATCCTTCTCCTTTGGAGGCTAAAATCTAATAGAAAAAATTAGCTGATAACAGGCAAAGTATATTTCCCCATTGACTAAATATGTATTTTTTTTTCCAATGAACAAGATGTGGTGCTTCAGTCCTTCATCACATGTAAGATCTCAGATATGATGAATAATGGTAAAAAAATTATCCTAATCCTAAAAACATATTTCAAAACCCATCCAATGTACCAGCTGTACTCAGCTTCCTTCACCTAGCAGGTTTGCATAGGCTGTGTCTCCACTATATGCTAGGGAGCTGATTTCCCTGCTCACAGTAGCATATTCATGTTTGCTTTCATCGAGTTAACCGCAGGAGAAATAGTAGAGTAGCTCTGGTAACAGCAGTGGACATATGCCTTAGCTGGGCTGAAAACATACAGAAGTGGAAGGACAGACACCTGGCACATCTCCACCATGCCTACATTAACAAGTCCCATACTATCTTGACCACACTGTTGTTACAAGTGCTCGAGGCTCCTGAGTTTTAGGGCAGTTAAAGGAATACATGCAAAGTCCCTGGTGATGGGTGCCTCCGTCATTCTCCTGGCTCTACACACTTGTGCTGCACAGACTGTTAGAGGGCAAAACTCGAAGCAAACTACGGTTCCACCAGTGAAGATACAGTGAGCGTGCAGACCGTGTCCACTCTACATGCGCCAGTGATTAAGCCAAACAAGGAGGTTGTCAGGTTGAGTGGGCAAATTTCAGTAGCCAGTAGCCCAGAAATGGGGAGAGTGGGTTTTCAATTCAGCACGGAGTGAGAGCTCCTGAAGGGGCTAATCAGGAAAACTACCGTGACTACAGCTGAAGTGGAAGATGACGCTGCCTGGGCAATGATTTTCATTAAAAATGCTGCCTTCGGCAATGCAGAATTCATACTGCATCTCAGAAAGACCCTGACATCTGTAAGGGCCATGGCTGAGCCTGCAATTTTGGGGCTGTGGAAGTGCAGCTGCCATATATCCCAGGCAAGATGCTTTGAAATGATGCTGGGATCATGAACACCACACTGCAAAGATTCTACCAAAGGGAGATTGTTGGTACTTCCTTTCATTTGCTTGGTGTGAGCAATTCTTCTTCTACGCAGCTGTGATTGCTGTGCCTCTGAAATCACTGCTCACCTTTTCCAGAGCTATAATTTCCCTTTGCTTTTCTGTGCTTATTTTTCCCCATGTATTCAATATATATCTACATATTATGCTCTGGCTTTATTGGAGTACTGTACTTCCACCATCCCCTGTGTTCTGAGTCTAAGGGAAAATGCTTTCTATTTTTAGAAGCAATAATTTCTCACTAAATAGCTGGCTGCTCTTCCCACATGCATTGCCGACACTATATGATTTCTAGACGAATTGAGTTCCATGGCAGCTAGCATGGCAAATTTAGTCTGTACAAACAGAAATCAAGTAAACAAGTATGTTAGAGTTCGGTCTAACATTTTTCCCCTGAAAAAATAAACATTTAGTGGAGTTGTGTTGCTTTTTGGCAAATTATTTCCGACAAAATAAATCCATCCAAAATGTCAGACTAGAGTCACACGATTAAGGAGAAGCAGACGTGGGCCCTGTGGGTGCAGGAGGAGAGAGAGTCTCAGGGCTGGGTCAGTCCTACAGGGAGCTGGGGGCAGGATATAGGCAAAAGGGGCCTTAACTGTTCTCCACGGAAACCTGCAGCTTAGCCAAAGAAGGCAAGCACCTCTCATATGCCAGCCACATGAATCTGCTTAAGTAATTAGCAATTAACTACATGTCTCCCTACTAGTTCCTTATTTTGCTTGCCAGTCCTCACTTCCTATCCCTAGAACAGCTACCACCCTATAAGGAGAGCTCTGTGTTGGGGCATTAAGTAAGCGTATGAGCAAGTAAGGAAAGGATGAAAACCTAGGAAATTGGGTGAAGTTGGATATTGAGACCCTCCCCAATAAGGTATAAAAGGAGTCAATAGGATTTGTACACTCTAGCCTAAGAGGGGCTTATGACTGTGTTAGAGGAATAAGAGTGGGGTGGGGGTAGGTCATAGAAAGCTAGGAAGGCATTCACCCAATCTGTAAGGGAGACGAAGAGCTAGGCAGAGATTCAGGAAAGGAAACAAGGCTTAACCAAAACAGGAAAAGCAGGCTTAGATTCCCAGAAACTAAAGTGTAGTTGTGCTGTAAACGTGTAATACTCAGGGCTCACTTCGTTGCTTGCGAGGTGAAGGGGAACAAGTGGTCTAGATGCCGAACTGAATAAAATGCTCCGTACTCTTCCACCCGTTTCTGTCTTTCATCATTCGGCCCTGCAAAGGGCCCCCTTACACCCAATAGCCAGGTGATCATGGCATTCCCTGGGAAGATGGGAAGCCGAGATTCAAATCCCTACTCTGCCTGATCTTGGAGCAGAGTCTTAAACCCATGTCTCCCTGCTTAGATAATTTGCCAGATCACTAGGTTCCTGTTGATTCCAAGCAGGTTTCTCTCCATCCCTCCTGCTAGTGCTATTCCACTGTCTATGAACTGCTTCACCAAGAGAGAGTGAGATGGACTCCACAAGTCAAGCATTACAGTCGAGGGGACACCCACGTTCCATGCCCTGCTCTGGTACTCAGTGCCTTGTCTATATAAAGCAGAAGACTGCTTCTAACATATACGCTGTAACTGAACTCCAAGTTACAGGGTGGAGGCAGATGTCACTGCATGAGGTTCTCCACCCTGGGCTAGGTACCAAGTGAGCCTGAACCCCAAGTTATGGGCTGGAGGCAGGCGTCACTGCGTGAGGCTCTTTGCCCTGGGCTAGGCACCAGGTCAGACCAGGTGAACAGAATGGTACCATCTCCCCTTGATAGCTATGACTCTTAGGTCTGCCTTGAAAGGAGTCAGATCAATGCATTAGAGACAATCCCTGAAATGGGTCCATCATGGCATTGAGCCCACAAGCTTGCTGTCTGGGAGCTCAGCACTTGCCTCCATATGCCCTGACTCCTGACAGGACAGCACAGGAAGCAGAGGACAACCCTCCCTACGCAACACTAGGCTCTGGTTGGCTCGTGCCTGCAGAAACCAGCAGATAACTCACCGTGGTGCGTCATGCCCAGTCAGCTGTGATCACTCAGAGGCTCAGGAAGGAGCCAACTAGAGCCAAACACGTGAAGGGATTGTCACAAGTTGCCATCAAGTGGTGGTGGTCCGACTCTCCTTGCTCAGGCCCAGGGAAGCTGGATGAGGAAGTGCTTTTCCAGTAGCAACAGAAACGCGCTGAAGCAGTGTACTCCCTGAGTCAGGTCAACATAACCAGTCGACCTCTGTAAATCTCCAGAGTCAAAACTGAGCCTGACTTGGAATTGGAATGGGCCTCAAACCAGAACCTACATTGCCTGGCTCAGCGCCCTCTCTCCCGGCAGGCCTGGATCAATGCAGTGGGATTGACTCAGCAGACTGTGGAGGCCTGTTCAATCAACCCCAAAAGCCATGGCCGGTCAGTGCGATTAATAGACACACACCCTCCAAAAGGAGCAGAGGGTGTTTCCCATCAATGCAGTGCAGTGCGGATGCTGCCATTCAAGAATGTAAGTTGAGGGGAGATATGTGAGCTGCCTCACATAGCATGAGTATCTCCTGTCGCTCGCCAGTGGCAGTATAGACCAGGCCTAGGAAGGAAGGAGTGCAGTTTGTTCCCGACACGTAACCTTGGTTTAACCAGCTCATGCACTGGTGACAATGAGCAAATGGGAAGGTGGTGAAGGAGTGCGATAGGTTACCTTGGGTGACTGAGGCCTGTGTTGTCTCCAGTACCAAATGTAAGAACTTTACAAAGCAAGTTAAGCCCACAAACCAATGCTGGACGTGTGCAAGAGACAATGTGAGGCCCCAGAAACCAGGACCCCACTGCAGTGTCAATGTTTGTGAAAGAACACTCCACCAACGGAGGGCAGAGTTGTTCCCTCAGCTGCCATGTGCGTACATGATTTGTTCGTTGATCCTGAATAAGTTTTCAGATGTGTTCCTCATTGAGCGTACATCTACACTGGAGCCTTACATTGACTTAAGGAAGGTAAAGTCGACCTACAGACCAGTGCGTCCATATTGGGCTTTTATTAAGTCTACTTAAGCGCTTCCTTAAGTCGACTTAATGACATCACTTCTTATGGTCCTCTTAACTCTTATGTCGACCTTATTAAGTCGACGTAATCCAGTGTAGATGGGGAAAGCCCTTAAGTCCACTAATTGGCCTCCATGCCCCTTCGCAGGGCTACCCACAATGCACCACTCCTCCATCGACCTAGCACCTGCCAGTATGGATGCAAGCAGTCGACAGGAGTTTTCATTGTGGACTTTCTAAGACTATGTTTACACTGGCAGTTTAAGTTGACTTAAGGAGGCTTAAGTGGACTTAAATTAAGCCACGTCCACACTAGGCTTTCATTAAGTCGACTTAAGAAATTCCTTAAGTTGACTTAATGAAAGCGTGTAGACTTTATAACTACTATTCATTAGGTCGCCTTAAGCCTTAAGTCGACTCCTTAAGTGTGGATGTGGAGTAACCCTTAAGTTAACTTTATTAAGTCAACTTAAGGGTGGTCAGGTCGACTTAACAAAGTGGACTATGTCGACTTAAAGCTAAGTCAACTTAGTATACTTTGTTAAGTTGACTTTAATAAGGTCGACTTTAAGTAGACTTAAAGTCGACCTTATTAAGTCAATTTAACAAAGTCGATCTAACTTTTTCTAGTGTAGACATAGCCTAAGTCGACTTAACAAGGTCCACTTTAAGTCAACATAAAGTTGACCTTGTTAAGACGACTTAACAGATCCTCCAGTGCAGACATACCCAAAGATGATTTCCTTCAGAGGCAGGTGGTTCCTAATGGTTCCCCTTTGTGGATCGTATAATGTAAAGTTGTCTCCAAAGCAAGAGGAAAGTCTCATTCCTGGACAACAGAGTTCCCTTGTATGCCTCTTGACACATGACACATTACTGGAGGTATGCAGAATTGTGAGAAAAAATTGCTTTTGTGTTGGATCTCTCATCAAGGTCAATAATTTAAAGAGCAGTTGGATATGGCATGTATCTGCTCCTCTCCTGGATTGGCTGTTCTGCTCCCAGGGACAGGGCAGGCTGGCGCAGAGGCTGGGATCTGCTTACCCACTCTGCCCATGGGCCTGCCTGCTCCAGCCTGATGGTGGGGAGGGCAGGCATTCATCCTCCACCCTCCTCTCCCCCACCACTGCCTTCAGCTTGCCACCGAAGGTAATGGGGTAGGGAGAGTGGGCAGACCGAACCATGGCAGTGGGGGGCCCATGTAACCATGGGGCTCAGGGCGATCGCCCCATTCACCGCCCCCAGTGATGGCCCTGGGTAAGCATCATGTACATAGCATTTATATTCTGTAACTATTAATAAATAGAGGTTAAGTATATTACTGTGTAGGGCTCTTTCACAGGCAAACCCATAGAAGATTACACCCTAGCCCTATGAACTGGGTAAGGGTGCGGGTGCTTAAATTAACTAGGTTATACTTTGAGCTCACGGAGGAATAAAGTGGGGGTGTCCTACAGTGTGTGGTAACAGAAGTTTCTGCATTATTACTCTGGCCATTTTTCACTCTCTGCCCCACATCACCCATATATATATATATATATATATTTTTTTTTTTTCTCATTAAGGATGCTTAAGTCGACTTAAAATACTCCACATCTACACTGGGCTTTCCTTAATTCGACTTAAGCTGTCCCTTAAGTCGAATTAAGGAAAAGTTAGTTTGAATTAATAACACCTGTGTTTAATTCGAACTAGCGCTTAAAACCTCACCCACCCACTCCAGCAATAAACCACTAACCTATGACTGAATTATTTACCTCCTCAAATCATGATTTAAGGACTTTAAGATATAGAGAATTCACTGGTAGGTGAGCCATGCCCTGTGCTACAGAGGAAGGTGAAACCCCCCCAGAGCCCAGGCCAATCAGCCCTGGGGGAAAATTCCTTCTCGACCCCAAATACATGTGTAGACACACCCACAGGTGAACTTATCTGTCCTGTGCTATGCAGAAGGTCTGACTCGAAACTGAGATGTACATTTCAGGCTATTGACATTTACTCTGGCACAGAGGATCCACCCGCAATAAGGAGGAGACTTTGGTGTGCAGATATGGGGAATCCAGCAAGAGGGAGAAAACTGTCCCATGGCAAACAGTTAATTCAGAAATTCTTGGAACATGAAACGGCCTCTCCAGAACATAAAGGAAAGGGGACTAACAAGCTGCTCTTTCCCAAACGTGACCATCCCAAGGGACATGTTGCTGTCTAGCAGACCTGATAGAGCTGTCTTTTATTATACAGAGATGTCTTCTCAACAGCGAAAGGAGGAATAAAGGACACAAAGAAGAGACACGGTTGAAAGAAATAATGGCCTGGCCACAGGAAGAACGTACCGATAGTACAGAAATAAACTACCAAAAAGTAATTATTTCATCAAACTTTCACTCAATTAAAAGGAATTCGGGGAAAGTACGGACAACAGTGTGACCCGAACACCCCCACCTCAGCATCTCAATAGTCTCTGTTTAGCATTTAATAAATGCAGGGCCAAACCTTGGCCCATGAATATTCAGCACAAAGGGGCCTCTTCCATTGTCGCTGAGCAGCCCATCTGCTCACCAGGATGTCTGACTGCCACTGAGCCAAGCGCTGAGAAGATGAGATGATGCACAGTTTACAGAGGGCATGGATATCCGCTCCTTCCAGGATCCATTTCTTCCACACCATCAAATCCACCTTTGTGAGACCAAGGCCTGAGGGTCACAACAGGCTTCTTCCTGCTGTGCTGTGCCAGGGTAGCAGACTACTACCACCCCCACCCCCACCCCCGTGCAGAGGCAGAGCGGGGAGGGAGGGGTGAGCAGTATGTTTGGGTTCTTGAGATGCCAGATAGAAATGTTGTAGTTCAGGGGGTGGCTGAACAACCATTCATGATATTACTGGTTTTTCCCCTGCACTGGTGGTGATTGCCCACTGTCCCCCGGCAAGCTGTGCATAGTAGAGGAACGGCATACCCACAACGTCACTAGCATCCAAGTGGAAGGAGCCTCAAAAATACAGAACAGCAATGGCAAATAGGTGAAGGAATATTGCTTTGGAAGGGTCTGAATGTAACTTTGTGGCGTAACTGCTTTTCTTTCAGTTTAACCTGGATAGCTGCCAAAAATTGGGAGTAGAACATAGCTTCACCAACCCCTAACACCTGTACAGGGAGATCTGGATAGACCAGTAACAGGGTCAAGGATCACTTGACAGTGTAATATTGATTAGCATACTTGTTACTAAAAACAGCCAAAATGGGTAGGCCTTTCTGCAGCCTGAGCAACCTTGGCATGACTAAGCCAAAAGGGAAAGGAGTCTCTTGCTCATCTTCTGCCTGATTCTGTGTCCCTCACTGATGAAGTCTCTGGTGGACATGCTGGGATCTGTGTTTAGGAGAAAATCAAGAAACTTATTTATACATTCATACATTATACATTCAGATGTTTGTCAAGGCCTCAAAATGTGCAGAACACCTCTAGTTAATTAGTACGCTGAGGAGCTCTCTTGATTAGCTTTTGAAACTGCTTGCCCAACAAGCTTTTTCATAACATGTTATTGTCTACTAACGAGGATAAACATGAGGGCAGAGGTTTGGACTCTTTTTGGGGTGTCTTCTAGGTCACAGCTTCAGGATCCTTCAATGAGAGTCAGAATACTGGCAGTCAGAAAGCCATTGATGTTTCCTCTAGAAAACTTCAAAAAGACACCTTCCCCTCCAAACATCAGTAATTATTGAGGGGTGGGGTGTTTTACTAACATGTTGTGGGTGTGTGTGAGTGCTTGAGCCTACATAAAGAATAGCTTTTAAATGAGAGCACTCTTGCATTTTACTGTTTCTACCAGTCCATCTAATGGCTAGATGGTCGTGTCTCTATTTAATGTATTTCTTGACACCATCCCACACAGAGTAAAGTTACCATGAACTTTGGACTGATAGAACCCAGGTGAACACCACGACCACAAACCAATGGACTGGATGTAAACACTAACAAATCCATCAAAAGGTAATTGTAGGGAAGGGAAATTATAGGACTAAAGGCAAGTAGAATGTACCTTGCCAGAAGCTGCAACTTGCTTCTAAATTTTCAGTCAATTTACTGCATTTCAACTCTTTTTCCCATAGTACATGTTAAATGAACACTAATCATATCAATGCAACATGATAGCCGCCTCCTCACACCTTTCTCATAACATATAATCTGTCTCAGTCAAGACTGTATACTTCCTTTTTTAAACCAAAGAATCAATAACCATTTATTACAGAGTACTGCGGAAGTTGTTTGATGACTCTGAAAGTAATAGGGATGAATTTCTTGGTGGCATTTTATTTCCGTTGCAATCTAAACCAAACACGACAACCCAAATGTCACCCTTTGGACTACTGCCTGGCTTCAAAGAAACACTTCCAGCCCAAGTCTAAGAGAATTACATCCTAAGTGTATTGAATTACCATTCACTTTCGCAGAAATACGTTATTCTGTGAGTCTTCATTTACAACTACAACCCCTTCTCCATTATTTTGCAAAGCTAGCTAATTTAAATGAACTCGGTGAAGAAGGTTACAAAAAGTAGAGCATCAGTTTGAAATCGCTTTGAGCAACATTTCTAAAGCACAAGAAAAGCAATGAATACAATAGGCTAGAAGAAAGATTCCTAAATTTGGGGAAATAACGTGTGTGTGTGTTATGTTACTGAATGTGAGAAAGAGGACAAGAAAGAGATGGTCGCTGCAACCTACCTAGCATGGCTCATACAAAGTTACCACTGTTGGGGGTAAAAGAATTCAACTGGAAACCATCTTAAGGAAAATTTTAGTATCTATGTACATTATCTACCATAGAAACCATTTAAAGGTCTTGCAACAGTAAGTGCTGATAACAGATCTGATGAAAACATTTAAATGGAAATGCTATTGGGTACATTAAAAAAAATGCCCTCAGAACAGATTGGAATAATCAGTGGCAGTGTATCCCACAAGTCTCAGGACAGCAGAGTGATAAATGTGGAGGTCAGAAACATGGAAGAAGAGGAACGTTTACTGGAAGAAGTTGCAATCAGTGATCAAAGCGGTGTTGCTGACATACTCATGGAAGATGGGGAAGACAAAGAATGGTTTTTGAAGGTAAAAACTACAGCTTTTATTTTTAAACAATTTGTTAACGTATGTTAAAAGCTTTCAGGTAAAAATGGCAGCATTCACAATGGTAAAACAGAGGGGAAAGGACACTATCACCATTCACGTAATATGTTTAAGGTTTTTTTCTCATACAGTTTTTACAGGCCACCATAATACAAAGAGCCTGGAGGCCAACGTGGAAAATATCTGTTTGTCTGGCAGTTCCTTTCATGGTGATGAGGTACATTTAAATATCAGTAAACAGGGATGGTGAATAGATTGAGTCGTCAAATCTTATTTGAATTGTACTCATTTTTTTATTATGTTTTGTAGGTTATTGGTGCATATTTGTGTTTTGTGGTCAAGGAAGGAAGTGGGAGGGTAGGCCCTTTATTGAGAGAGTAGATGGAAATATCAATCATTAAATTAACAGATGAATATGAGGAAACATATTTAAGTTCATATATCCTCAAAGTGTGACTATTAATCTAGAATTGCAGCATTTCACGGTATGTGTTACTGGCAAATATGTACTCATAAGTACTTTGAGGTATAAACTGGATACACTATCACTGACTTTTTGAATGCAATGTTATGTTTGCTATATAGCGGTCAATGACTTCTACACTGTTATGTGCACTAGTTAGTCATCTTTAAAGTAAGATGGAAGATATTGATTTGTGTCTGCCTTACATATCTTACTGGTAGAAGGAAGGACCCCTTGCATGTCTGTATGAACTATATTATTTCTTTGTGTGTCACAAATAATTACTCTGTTGAAAACCTGCTTGAGTGTCAACAGGTACAAGCCTTTGTCCTGTCCAGTAGTATTCTATGAGGCAGCGTAAGTCAAATAAAATTAAAGAAGCTAAATGTGAACAAACCTTCCTGCCCAACATGAGAAAAAGCACATTTTCATAAACTGAGTTAAGCACAGTCTTAAGGAACATCAAACACAATGCTATGTTGATGAATGAGTAATAGTAACCATGAAAGGATACTGGGAAATACAGTATAATCTACATTGCCTAGTTTGCTTCATTGTCCGCTCTAACGGCATGTCTATCATTTTTCTGTGAACACAGAGTGGAATTATGCAAAGCGATATATTATTGCTCATTTCAATGTACCTAAGCATGGGGTCGTTGTGGTAAGATGTTTCCGTTGTTACACTTGGGGATAGTCTTCACTAAATGAAGGATTACACAGCAGGTTTCGAATACTGCTGTGTAATAGGGGTATACTTTCCTGTATTGTGTTTTCAGTACATACACATGAAAATGTAACTTCAGTGGAACTCATGAAATTCTGAGGACTGCTTTTTAAAAAATGATTTTTTTGTGTAAAGACTGTGTTATGCCATTGCTAATACAACTTTTAAAAATATAGTCTGTAGAGTTTTCTTCAAGGAATTCACAACATGATTTTGTCCTGTGTGTTGGTGAGAAAACTTGCATGAATAATTTTGAGAAAGTGTTATGAAACTGTTGAAATGATCTTTTTAACAATAACATATGTATACATACATGTATTTATACTTACAGAGAACACTGAAGGAAAGCAAAGAATTATTCATAATTGACCCCTTTTGTGATGAGCTGACATATGGTAGAGCCGTCCTGAGGCACTGGAGATAATTTTTTAGATACTTATTTTCACAGCTCACATGTAGTGTGTGAAACTATTTTCAATAGAAGTAACAATGTTGAGGCTAATATCTCCCTGATAGGTATAAATTAAAATGGAAACAGCATGTATTTGCAGTGACTATTTTTACAAATGGACATTGAGTGAACTTGTGCAATTTGATCTTGCTTAATTGCTCCATTGAAGGCAAATGTAGCATGAGTGAGAAGCTGTTACTAACAAGAGGAATACAGCCAATCAAGTGATACATAACATGACTGACATAGTAATATGAAACCAACTGTATATAAATGACCACTAAATTAGTGAAACCATTCAGTAAAGAGAAAGGAGTACTGCACATATTACACAGTACAGATATTGTAATAAAAACCCAAACCCACTTTTACAGTTGTCTACTGTAGTCCCTACAAATTTCAGATCCAAAAAACCAAGAAATCCACAAGCGATTGGAAAACAAAAATTGTGGAACAGAAGAGACACAAAATGGGCACAACTGTGGATCACACATCTGAAGGGTTTTCAATACCCAACTGTCCTCATTATTTGCTACTGATGTGTAATTATGAGGTCTTTGCTAAATAAAGGTATGATTAGTTTGGAGAAATGCAGAAGCGTCACTGGTGCTAGTCACGGGGGGCACAGGCCCCGAGTGCTGAGCGCTGGCAGTGCAGGTGCAGAGATCTTGTATCTGCCGGCAGCAGTGACTGGCCACCCTGGCCCCAGGTTGGAGGCAGCAGCTGTCCCTGGCCCAGGACCCAGAGTCAGTAGTGGCAGGAGCTGACCAGCCCTGGCCGGGGACCCCGGGTATGCGGCAGCAGGAGCCAAGCAGCCCTGGTCCCAGGGCTGGCGATGGCGAGCCAGATCTGGCCCTGGGGCTGGCGCTTGGGCTCAAGGCTGGCAGCAGGAGCCAGCTTGAGCCCAGGGCCAGTGGTAGTGATCTGGATTGGGCTCAGAGCCAGTGTGGTGGTGGGAGAGAGCTGTGGGGGGCATGGCTGGGGACAAACTGGGGGGTGAGTCCAGGGTTTGAATGAATGATTTTTGGGGGCAGCGACACCCCAGCAGAAATGTATTTTCAACATCAAGATATCAGTACTATTGAAAACACACAAGAGGCTCTGAATAAGTTTAGAAGAAAAAAAGCAAATATTTTAATGAAGGGGTCACGTAATAACTATGGCTATGTCTACACTTGCGAGTTAGGTCAATTTAAGGATGCGTTAGTCGATCTAAAGAATGTTGCATCCATGCCAGGCTTCCATTACATCGACTTGAGGGCCTCCTTGAGTTGACATAATAACTACCGCTCTTTAGGTCAACTTAATGGCTAAGTCGATTTGTTAAATGAACCTATAACCGGGGTGGACTCCCTCGGCCGACTTCATTCCCTAAGTTGACCTAGGGCTGGGGACAAGGGAGTGGTGGCTTGCGGGGAGCCACGGCTCCCTTCTCAGGAGGGAGCCACGGCTCCTGGCAAGAATGGAGCCATGGCTCATGGGGAGAAGAGAGCTGGGGCTCCATTTGTGTCAAGGAGCCATGGCTCTCTTCTTGTTAAGAGACGTGGCTCCCTTCTTGCTGGGGAGCTGTGCAAGCAATGAGCCATGGTTCCCTGGGACAAGGGAGCTGCAGCGCCCCTTGTCCCCAGGAGCCAAGCTCCCTCCCTGTTGGGGTGCCGCAGCTCCCTGCTTGAGGGGGAGCCCTTGTCCCTGGGAGCTGTGGCTCCCCTATCCTGGGCAGACATGGCTTCCTTCAGAGACACCACTCTCCATCGACCGCCAGTTGACTGAAGAGTCTAGTGTAGACTCTCTAAGTCGACTTTACAAGGTTGACTTCAGTCGACTTAGCTTTGTAAGTGTAGACATAGCCTATGTGAGCCCAGAGTACATGGGAAGATAAGAGGAAGATTGGAATTAATGCACATAACAAACAGTTATCTGAATACACTTTCAGGGGAGTATGTCATAGGTTGCATTTTGTAATGGTGACAATGTACGAACAACGTTTTCAAGTGCTGAAAAATGCAAGAGGGGTGCTTGCTTGCTATTGATAAGAACAGTGAAATGTAAAATGAGATTGCTATACCCCCCAGCAGTAAAGTGACAGATAGGGAAAATTAGCCCAGCGTACATATTTAAATGAAATTATAAGACCCACCAACAATATTTGCAAAGCAATTAATTTAAATAGCTGACATTAATGAATCCATCGGTATTTCTGTAGAGATTTTTGGTCAGATTGTAATAATCATTTGAGTATGTCGAAGAAAGACTCTGAATCAAAACTTAAGTGTGATCATAAAACTTTACTTTATTCAGAATACGAGAGTGCTCATGGGGAGAGAGCAAAGACCGTCTCCACCCCCGTGATGTCAGGCAGTATCCTTTATAGACCTTAGTTCCTTCTGCCGGAAACAGTTACAGATTCTCATTGGTACAGCCACAATCCTTCCTTATTAGGGAGACAAGGTTAAGATAGCAATTCCCAGACACAGGGGAAACAGAAAAGCAGTTTAGACTGGACAGCACTAGCTTTCAAGGCTACAAGTTCTCAGAAACAGTAGCAGTCTTTATCAATGCTCCCGAGCTGCGTTCTTTTACAAGTACATTGCACTGAATTTTCAGAGAACATGGAAGACTGCTGCAAATACTGCAATGCCGTCACTTGCCCCCAAACCCCAGATTGCATGATGGCAAGAAACTCAACATTATATGAGGAACATGCACGGTATGTTGGAGCAGGTATGTCAACAGAATAGGACTGTTTATGATACAAGAACAAAAGTCATGGCCCAGCTTCACACCAGTCGGAAATAAATCCAGTATAAGAACCTGTCTAAGGATCAGGATTCTTGTAATAATTCCACTGTAGCAAACATTTTTCCAGCTGTTGATGCTCTTATCTTGTTTACTGATTGTACGCAGAATTAATATAATTCAGTAAATTGTAGGAGTGAATGGAAATAATAGGTATTGGGAGTAGGTCTGTGATTTCATCTTCTCATCTATTACTTATCGAGGATCCAGCATAAGTCTTGTACGTCCTGCCTTCCGGAGGGAACCAAGGAAGGAAACCCAAGCGGTAGGAAAGAGTGCGAGTGCAGCGAGTGTGCCTAATTCAGATGTTTACCAAAGGTGTATATTGCATAATCATTTTCTTAAGAGAAAAGCTTTTGGTTTTCTTGGACTAAAGCATGTGGACTATTAATGAGAAATAGAGAAATTTAATTTTGCTGTTCTTTTCAGCACAGGAAAAGAAGATGTTAATAACTCTGTACATCTACATTTGTTTTAGAGGCTTGTTTTCAAGAAGCTTTTGAAGGCTTGCTTTTGTTTGTTGGAACAAAAAAGCCTGTTCTTGATTATGTACTTGATTACAATAACAAAGTTTGTAAATTTTGAAAAAAAATACCTCTTTATTGCTCTAATAGGCATAAAAGAAACTTGGTAGAATGAAGCAAATAGGGACTTCTGTAGCACTTGTGAAGAGTATCACATTGGGACAGCAACCCCAGGATACAAATTATGTCAGAAGGGCAGAATAGGTTGGCCTTGTGGGACAGTGGCAATATATGTGAAAGACAGCATAGAGTCAAATGAAGTAAAAATGTTAAATGAAGCAAAATGAAACCTAGAACCTCTCTGGATAGTAATTCCATGCTTGAAAAATAGGAATGGAGCAGTAGGAATATATTACCAGCCACCCGCCCATATGGTGAAATGCTCAGGGAGATCACAGAGACCAGACAAACTAAAGAAAACCTCAGTAAAAAGTGGGGATTTCAGCTAACCCCATATTGAGCAAGTGTGTGTCATCAAATGAAACTGATAGGCAGCAGGTTCAAAACAAATAAAAGGAAGTTCTTCTTCACACAACGCACAGTCAACTTGTGGAACTCCTTACCTGAGGAGGTTGTGAAGGCTGGGACTATAACAATATTTAAAAGGGAACTGGATAAGTTCATGGTGGCTAAGTCCATAAATGGCTATTAGCCAGAAAGGGGTTAAGAATGGTGTCCCTAGCCTCTGTTTATCAGAGGATGGAGACGGATGGCAGGAGAGTGATCACTTGATCATTGCCTGTTAGGTTCACTCCCTCTGGGGCACCTGGGCACTGGCCACTGTCGGTAGACAGATACTGGGCTAGATGGACCTCTGGTCTGACCCAGTACGGCCTTTCTTATGTTCTTATGTTCTTATCTCAGGACGGGATGCAGGGATAAAACTACTGAATACCTTACATGAATGCTTCTTGGAGCAGCTAGTCCTGGAATGTACAAGAGGAGAGACAATTTTTCATTTAATTGTAAATAGAGCACAGATCTGGTGCAAGAGGTGAATATAGCTGTGCCTCTTGGTAATAGTGACCAGAGCATAATAAAATTTAACATGCTTGTGGGGAGGAAAACAACAAAGCAGTTCAGCAGTTCAGCATGTTAATTTCAGAACAGGGAACTACACAGAACAAGGAAGTTAGTTAAACCATCAATAGAAGGTACAGTACCAAAAGGGAAATCCCTGTAAGCCACATGGAAACTTTTTAAAGATAAATTCCAGCAGGGGAGCCGTGTCAGCCTAGTTCAGCAAAACTATCAAGGAGTCCTGGGGCACTTTTAAAAAATAACAAATTTATTTATTGCATGAGCTTTCCTGGGAGAAAATCCCACTTCATCAGACGCTTGAAGAAGGAGAACTTACCAAATAGGAGGAAAATAAATGCAGGGAAGTGTAAGTTAGATGCTTTTGATTTTCAAGCATCTGATGAAGTAGGATTCCACCCACGAAAGCTCATGCACACAAAAAAAGTTAGTCTTTAGAAGTGCCGCGGGACTCCTTGCTTTCTTTTGTTTCATTTTAAGAGACTATAATAGAGGCTCAGTGTAAATGTATACCACAAATTAAAAAAAAAAAAAATGAAAACAGTGACACCATGGCTCAATAACAAGGTAAAATAAGTAGCTAAAAGCAAAAAGGCATCCTTTAAAAAGTGGAAGTTAAATCCTATTGAGGAAAGTAGAAAGTCATGCAGGTCCTCATGGGTTTATATCTTGCATCTTATGTCATGGGTCCTCATGGGTCCAATTAGCACCAGCCCCACCACAAATGCCTGGACAAGTTTTTGGGTCAGAAGAAGAATCTGACCCTGAGGAGGGGCCACAGCGCTTCCCCACCAATGCTCCTCTTCCTTGCTAGATGAGGTGGTCGCCTAAGGGATTTCAGCCCCACTGGATGACTTGAAGGCCTACCAGGACCTTTTAAAGAGGATGGCCTCTAACCTGGCCTTGGAAGTGGAGGAGTTAAGGGACGTTTCAGACTCCCTTTTTAATGTGCTTGCGGCAGCTGCTCTAGTTAGGTTAGCCCTCTCGGACCACGAAAGGGTCTTGAAAATAGTCCAGTCACTCTGGCAAGCTTCCTCCTTGGTAGCCCCTATTTCAAAGGGGGCAGAGAAAAAATACCTTGTTCCTTCCAAGGGTTTTGAGTACTTGTTTACCCACCTAGCTCGGGCACCCTGGTATGGATGTCATAAGCCAGAGGAAGAAAGAAGGGCAATCCAGTCCCACCCCCAAAAATAAGGACATCAAGAGAGTGGACCTATCTGGCAGGAAGATTTATTCAACTTTTAGCATGCAGTTTAGAATCTCAACTCAACAAAGCTTGTAGGGAGAGAGAATTTTAACTTGTGGAACTCCCTGCAATGTTCCAGAGATTCCCTCGTGCATGTTTTGGTGGGAGCCATACTGACTTAGTGATGGAACACCCTGCCACTGACAGGGCCCTGGGCTGGCTCACGGTGGAGCTGGGAGGGCCCATGTTCCCTTCCCTCCATACCACCCCACCACTGGTGCGGTAGCTTCACCCTGGCCTGCAAAGTCTCTGAGGGCTATAGTCTTGCTTTGCCTGCCCAGCCGGACCGTGGCCAGGGGATAGTCTGTTCTCCCTGGCCGGCCCCACATGAGAGACTGCTTGCTCGCCCCACTCTGCTTGAGGACTTTGGGCTACAAAGAGTGGACAGCGATTCCCCTGGATCGAGTGTTCCCACAGAAGTGTGGCAGGACGGGGGGTGTTAGCCACGCTCTGGACACGAAGAGAAGCCAGAGGATTTCCTTGCCACGCCGTAACTGCGTTGACACCCCAGGTCCCTGCTTTGAGGGTCACTTGTGCTTTTTGAAAACTTTCATTCCCTGCGGTTGCATTTGCTGGTTCGGTTGAGGTCTGACTAGGAATATTTACTCGCAAATTATGAAATGGGTTATCTGATTGGCGGGTGAGTTTCCTTGGTCACATCAGGGTATGCCCCTCGGTTTCCTTGTCTGGGAGTTTGTGTAAGGGTTCTGGTCTTTCTCCCCGCCGCCCCCTCGAGGGGCAAACTCCGCCATTGGCTGTGCACCCCACTGTGCAACTCCTCTGCAGCCAGGGGCAGTTTCTAAGGTGCCCTTTATCTTTCACTAGCTTTATTGTGAATTATTATTATTTATTATTTTATTAGCAGCCGTTGTCATTGGATTTGAATGTGGGTGTATGAAGCTGCTGTCGACGCAGATTACAGCTCCTGTAATTATTTCTAAATTCCATCATTCCTGATGTTCTCACTGACATGCCTATACATCATGTTCCTCCCAGCTCGGCCACATGGTCTCGTTTTCTAATCCTCCTCTGTAGGACTCAGCCTGCTTGAGCCCTGGTTCTGAACGGTCACTTTAACACAGTAGCTGTGAGCCAAACTGCATGGATGGCCAGTCCAGAAAAGCAGCCGTGGTAAACAGCATCTACCAGTCCAGGACACAAGCAAAGATTATCGTCAGGTGAGATCCCAACTCATCAGTTCAGTGAACCCACTTCACAGCTGCTGTTCTTGGGGTGAGGTTTCTCCAGGGCTGCCTCATGCAGACTCACTGTTGTATCGAGGTGAGAAAAAGGGTCAGAGCTGGTCTTAGACTAACCTCAAATCAAACATTTTTCTGAACTGGACCATCCCTCCCTCTCCCTCAGGCTGAAAAAGCATCACAAGCAACATAGCCAGAGCTCATGTGGAAATAATGGAAAGGAAGAGGAGAATTTTGATACTTACGGCTGCAGTGGGAAGAAACTCCCCATGGTACCAGGGTGGGTCTGAGCCGAGCATGGCACACACTGTGTTCAGAACGGGTACCACTGTGCTACAGCTGAGTCTCAACCACTTTTACCCAGGCTTCCATGTCAATATTGTTCAGTTTTCCAAATAGTCTTGGTTGAGTCATTTATACAAAAGTTATTTTAAACAAGAACTCTCACTGTTTATTCCTGCAATCATTACTGAATGATTTCACTATCTTCCCTATAAAAGGAAACCGTAATGAATGTGTTAACTATTTATTGTTAATAGACACCTAGAACTAATTTAATTAATTCCCGAGCTTGTGTCTCAATTAACACAACCTGAAAGAGAGCTACGAGAATGTATTTTGCAGAAGGCTAAGGGAAGATAAAAAGAAATTTGCAATCATTGTATGAATGTGTCAGTGTAATTCTGCTGTCTAGAAACTAGAAACAAGGATACACGGGTATTTTATTTCATTGAAAGGACTGTTTCTCATAAACAAATATATCTGGAATGTCATCCTTTTCAAGAAGAGGCTATACAAATTCTTCCAACCATGAATTCTTAACACAAAGAGTTCAAAAGAAGGTAATTTAAACAAATTATATTGTATTCTAAGGCAGTGGTTTTCAAACTTTTTCCTCAGCTCCCAGCTGAAAAAACTCATATATGCCCATGACCCAGCTATTACAACTTTGCGCAATGCATTCCAGTCTTTTGGCAGCAGCAGGAGGGAGTTCTGTGACCCAGTGTCTGAGGGTCTGTGACCCACTCCTGGGTCCCGACCCTAAGTTTGAAAACCACTGTTCTAAGGTAAGGACAGTAATTCTGACAAGTGCAGGGGTTTGTTCCAGATGTAAAGCATCTCCTTGCAATACATTACCAGCTGTCCATTGCAGTTGAATTAAAAACAAATGTGTTAAAGCCAGATCCATCTCTGGTGCCCAGTGCAATATACTGATCTATTAACGTCAGTGGTCAGTCACGACTCGCACTATTGGGCGCGCTGGGTCTGAGAGTGAAAACAAGAGGTGAGGGTGATATAGTGGCATTAAACCAAGGTAGCCCAGATGAGAACTCTGACACAAGCCTAAAATAAAATCAGAAGAGTGACTAGGCAGAAGGATCAAAAGGGGGAGCCGTGTTAGTCTATTGCAGAGAAACAAACAGAGTCCTGGGGCACTTTTAAAGATTAACAGATTTATTTATCGCATGAGCTATTGTGGGAGAAAATCCCACTTCATCAGATGCTTTGAAGAAGGCAGAAGGAGTTTCTCATCTAGAAAACTGTCTGTCAAGGTTGGAATGTAAATATTCTTCTAGCAAGTCCTACTTGGCTGATAACTGTAATAAATGAAAGCTCTAATGTGGATAAATTTCATTTCAGGCAGAAGTATAAACTACTTACGGCATCATGTGATACTCAAAAAGGATTTGCCCCTAATTCATGCCGCAAACCCGTTTAATGAAAATACAGCACTTAGTAACTAGTATGAGCCATGCAGTTTTCTCTTCCACAATGCAACAGCTCCCCCATCTTACAGAATGAAGAATTTAAGTGGGAAAACAAAAAACTTCTGTGGGAAAAGAATGCTGCAGGAACACAGTATGTTTAACTGGTTTTGTTTTAGAGTGAGAAAGAATCACTGAGCTGTCTGTGCCCAAAGTGATTTACAATTCCCAGCTTACTGCTTGGAGGGGGAGGGGGGACACCAACACCCAGAAACCCAGTGTCCCGGCACTGCCCACCAGCCAATGTGGTTGGCATCTTGAGGATGAGGGGATTAAACCTGATTTTTGCATTGCTGGGGTTTCCAAGTATTTTAATGAGGTAGAGCAGCATGTTATGGAGAAGACAACATTTCCCCACTTCTTGTGCTAAGGCTTTGGGGTGGATTCTGTACCTTTCAGTAGTTTCTGTGTGTGATTCTCCCCAGCAGCATGCACTATGACTGCTATTAATTGTCGATACTGCTGTTCACCTGGAGGTACCCACTGAGACACGGGCCCCTTTGGGACAGGTGCTGAGCAGATGCAGAGAAAGGTTTTCTCTTAACAGTGCCTCACAGCCAATGTATTTTATTTATCGCATGAGCTTTTTTCAAAGCGTCTGACAAAGTCGGATTTTCTCCCACAAAAGCTCCGGCGACAAATCAATCTGTTAGTCTTTAAGGCTATGCCTACACTTGCTAAAATTAGTTCGAACTAACTAATTCAAACTAATTTTAGTTAGTTCGAGTTAGCTTAATTCAAACTAAGCAAGTGACATTCATGGCACTTGCTTAGTTTGAATTAGCGATCCCCATTCATTTCAATGGCCGGTTAATTTGAACTAAGAAATTAGTTCGAATTAACATGGCCACATTGGTTAATTCAAACTAATTAGTTCAAATTAACCCCTTAGTTCGAATACCCTATTTGAACTTATTAGTTCGAATTAAGGAAGACCTTAATTCCAACTAATTAAAGCCTAGTGTAGCCAGGGCTTTAGTTAGTTCGAGTTAAGCCTCCTTAATTCGAACTAACTTGCCCGTGTAGACATAGCCTAAAAGTGCCACAGGCTAGAAATAAGAAGCAATTCTGTTACCAGTGATGGTAATTAACTATTGGAAGAACTGACCTAAGGCTGTGGTGGCCGCTCTGTCAGTTAGCAACTTTGAATCAAGTCTGCATGTTTTTCCAGTGAAACTATTCCCTCAGCTAGAAGTTCAGGGCTTGATGCAGAAACTCGTGGCTGACATTCTCTGCCTGCATTGCACAGGTAGCCAGATAAGACGGCCAGAATAGTCCCTTCTGTCTGTACGCTCGAGGGTGGTGAGATCACTAGCAGCATGCCTTTGGGGGCCAACTGTCACGGATTAGGGGATCTCTGGGGCAGAAAGACTGTGCAGAGGCATAAGGGCCTCCAGGGTTGAGTGCGACACTGTTTTCCAGCAGAATGACTGGAGACACACTCTATAAAGGGACACACACAGGGTTAGTCTCCCTTGGCCTTTCCCAGAGGAGGGGCCAGTCTAGCTTTTTCCAAAGAAAACAGGAGAAAGGTGTGAGCTGAGACAGGATGGGGAGGAGGGTACAGGATACGAGTAAAAAAGATTTGAGGGAACTGCTACAGGCTGGGGACTGACCGACGGGGCAGCAGTTCTGCAGAAAAGGATCTGGGGTTCCAGTGGACAAGAAGCTGGGTAGGAGTCAGCAGTGTGTCCTTGCTGCCAAGAAGGCTAATGGGATATTGGGCTGCATCAGTAGGAGCGTTGCCGGCAGATCGAGGGGAGTGATTTTCCCCCTCTATTTTGTACCAGTGAGGCCGCACTTGGAGTACTGTGTTCAGTTTTGTCCCCAACTCCACTCCTCGTCCTCCAGGAAGGATGTGGAGAAACTGGAAAGAGTCCAGTAGAAGACATCCAAAATGATAGGGGGCTGGAGAGAATGACTTACGAGCAGAGGCTGAGGGAACTTGGCTTGTTTAGTCCATGGAAGAGAAGAATAAGGGGGATTTGAGAGCAGCTGTTAACTGCCTGAAAGGCGGGTCCTGGGAGGGAGGAGCTGGGCTGGTCTCAGTGATGACAGATGACAGAACTAGGAGCAATGGTCTCCAGTAGTAGTGCTGACGGGTGAGGTTGGATATTAGGAAAAGACCCTTTCACCAAGAGGAGGGTGAAGCACTGGAATGGGTTCCAGAGGGAGGTGGTGGAATCTCCATCCTTTGAGGGGTTTAAGGCCCAGCTTGACAAAGCCCTGGCTGGGATGGTTTAGTTGAGGTTGCTCCTGCTTTGAATAGGAGGTTGGACTAGATACGGCCGGAGGTCTCATCTTCCCTGAGTCTGTGCTGTGTCAGCATATGAGGCATCACCCCTACCCCAGAGATTTGCCTTTAGCAATAATAGCCCAAGTACAGCTGTGCTCCGATTTCACTCAGCATCCTGTCTAGACACAGCAGTCACCAGGAGACTGCCTCCTCCATGCAGCTTCCACTCATGGAGCAATGCTATTGGGGGTTAATGTTGTCCCTTGTGCTGATGTACACAGCTGTTCGTATCTCAACAGAATCCTCAATGTCTCTAAGGGTACGTCTACACTGCAATGTACGCCTTTGACTTGGACTCAGACCCAGCCGCCCCCCCCCCCCCCTACACTGCAATGTACACCCTGAACTTGGACTCAAACCCAGCCTCTCCCCACCCCCACCCCTACACTGCAATCGTGCTAAGTCAGGGCTTGGACCCCGAGTGCCAGGACCCTACAGCACTGGTGAGTCCGAGCTCAAGTCAAGCCGGGAGTTGAGGTTGGAGCACTATTGCTTTGCAGTGTAGCCATAGCCCCGCCTGAGTTGAGTCTCAGAAGCCATCCAGAAGTATCCCACAATTCCATGGGACTACTTCCTAAGTCCTCTCTATCCCAAAAATCTGCATGCCCCCCCCTCCAGTTCATCATTGCTCCCTTGTGTTCTGCAGGCAGACAGTCAGAGAGCCGCCCAGATATGCAGTGGGGGTAGCGAGCTTTCAAACTTCCTGTTACACACAGAGCAGCCAGTAATATTCTCCCACAATGCACTAGACCATCATGGCCAATTTTGGGGTGTGGAGAGACACTAGGGGCTCTGGAATATGGATATTTTTTTACTGGGTCCGTGCAGTGGAGTGTGATGGTTAGCCCTAGGTTCACGCATGGGCTAGAAAACTCCTAGCATGGCTTGAAATACAACCGGCGCTCAAGGCCAGGCTCCTCTAATGCCAGTCAGCTGGTGTGGGTGCCATTAACCCTGCAAGGTACAGAGCTAGTCCCTCAGGGACCTGCTGAACAGTCTTGAATTCAAGGGGTTGCCTCTGCTCCAGGCCCCATGTTGTGCTCCCAGGAAGCGACCCACGCCCCGTTTCAGCGTGAACATGCATTCTGGACTTTCCCAGCCTGGGACAGTCCCCTTTGGCAAGCAGAGCACACAGGCCAGGTGCTGCGGGCAGTGCCAGGATGTGCTGCCGTGCACTGAGCACACTGCCCCCAGAGAAATGAAGGAAATACAGGTGGCAGGCTAGGAGCATGGGTAGAGCCCCCCTGGGCTCCAGATAGATCTGGGCATGAGGAGTCACAGCTGCATCAAAAGCTGTTAAGGGATTGCTTTAGCCATCAAAGTTTCCAGCACCGCTTGGTAGGTGTGGGAGAGGTCCCAGGGAAGGGGATGCTCCTGTCCACTGGCTCTGGTGTGGGCCAATCTTTCCCTCCAACCTCCTCATCCCTTTGTAACTCTGTGACTCAATGGCTGAGAAAATGTGGGAGAAAAGATCAGGCTGGGTAGAGCTAGAAGCAAAGGAGGTTTGGGTCTCAAGTAGGAGAGCAGATTTCCTTTTTCCTTTCCCCATTTTCACACCCCTTCCCAATTAAAAAATAAATAAATAAAAAAGCTTCCTGCTGGCCTGATCCTGTAACGTGAAGCAGGTAAGCTGAGCCTGACATAAAGGGCCCTAAGTCCCCAGGCAGTCGTGGTTATTCTGTGCAGCCAACTGGACAGATGAGGGCCGGGTCATGGCTCAGGAACCTGGAGTCATAGAGGAGCTGGACACAGCCCACACGTAATAGCTGATAAAGGCCAAACCCGAGAAAGGGCCTTGAACCACCCTGAGTGTTTGGGGCTCAGGTTCAGAGTGATCACCCTGCCATGGGTGTCCCCATGGACATTGTCCATTGGTCTCCACAGCAGGCTAACAGAGTGGGGTTGTGGCAGGATGACTGAGGCTGTGAGCAATGGGGACCAGACGTTGTAAAGGGTGGGTGCAAAGACTGAGTGGCTGCTGCAGCCCAGGTGGCAGGAGTGAGGTGGCTGGTCCCAGGGGTCAGCATTCCAGGGCATAGTGTCTATGCTGGAGACCTGGCCTTGGTGTGAACTCTCGGGGCAATTGGCAGGCATGGAAAGCCCCAGTGCAATGGAACTGTCCCCAGTGTGCCACATGGGCTGGCAGGATAATGTGGGCACATGGGGATCCAGTGACCATGGACAGGTACATGGGGCCTGTGTGCACCAGCCACAGGGGACGTACTGGCCATTGGCAAGGGGAGGTGATGTAGTGAGCACTCAGTGGCCTGTGGCTGGAAGAACAGCCAAGGAAGGCCAGCGTGCGGCCATGTTGGAGGGGTGTCTCCAACCGTGACACGTTTGTCAGGCTGTGCACAGGATAGGGCTGGGGTGACTCTCATATTGGTCGGGGGGGGGGGGAGGCTTAGAGGTGGTCGCAATTCCCATACGCCTTCTGAGATAGGTTTCAGGTCAGTCCTGCTTGCCCCACAGCTTACCCTCGGGACACAAACTTGGTGTCATTTTTCTAGTAACTCAGGGAGGCTGAGGCGGTGGTTTTCACAACAGGCCGTGCAGGAGGTCCAATACCTGCTTTGTGCAAAACACGAACTCAGGCTGGTGGGCGAGACCCAGCCATTTATCATGGGGCTGAGTGAAATATCACTGGACTAAGTAGAATACAAGGGAAGGATTTGCACTGACTCTAAGTAGCAGACAATAGGGTTGGAGAGAGCAGCTATTGTACCAGGTACCTGAGAGGATGGGCTTTTCTGCTTCCCTTTCTGCCAGCAGGATTGTTTTCTCCATCGTTTCAGTTCCCCACCCCGTCCCCTGCAGCTCCACACGCACACACACCCCTACAGGTGCACCCCACTGCTAGCCATGGCCAGGCACGGGAGCAGCATACCAGCAAGTGAACCCCCTGAGTGTCCAGGTGAGAACACTCCTACAGCACCATCCCACCAGCAGAGATGATGGTCACATGTGGATAGGAGACACAGGGTTGTGGGGCTGTTGGGAGAGGATCAGCGAAATGGGAAGGGGAGGGTGAGAGGGTGGCCTGAAGCTGAGGTAAAGAGGCTGGGGGAAGGGGTGACAGGGGACATATTAGCTGCCAAGTGGACTTGAGGGTCCCTATGGAGGCATTTCCAGCCCTCGGGATTGGTCAGTTGGGGCCTGTGAACTTTTCCACACAAGCTTGTGAGTTAACAGTGGAGCCATCCCCAAGTGTCAGAACTCAAGTCTCTCTCTTCCACCCTGCCAAGGGGCAGGTGATTAGCTGATAAATTATGCCTTGAAAACACCCAAACATTTTTTTAAAGTTTATTTTCATTTTGGCTTTTGATCTTTTTGGGGTTCACAACTGCAAGCTTTTCCTGCTCCCATGGGGGATAGAAACTGCTCTCATTGGAAAAAATCTTTGCCATGCCTGTAGCAGCTGGGGATTGAAGGAAACCACATGAAAGGGCCAGGCTGGGGAGAAAAGCAGCGGTGCATTGCCAGCTCCTGCTGGGTGGGTGGCAGCCCACAGTCCACAGCTACAGGCTGCCTCGCACGGAAGAGCCGGCTTCTGGTCTAGGTCACAAGTGATTGCCCTGGCTCTGCCCAAGGGCTGGGACCAGGACATGCCAGCACGAAGCAAAACCTTTCTTGGGGACATGTAGAAATGTGACATCAGGGCCATAAGCTTTCTTCACTTGTGCCAGTGCAGGGCTTGACCTGGATGCTTTCCCTATCTCCTCCTCAGGCCTGGGTTGTCCAGCTCCCCAGGGCACTCCTCTCAAGGGGGGGGCAGGAAATCAACCGGAGTTTCTGCATGTGCCTCCACCTCAGCTCCCGGGAACTTCTCTTCCCATCCAGGGAGCACTGAACTGGGGAGTCCCTGTCCGCTCCCTCATGCAACCATCAGCCCTCTGCCATCCCTGCTGCTGGTGGACTGGAAGAGACGTGCTGCCCAAACGGCCTGTCTGTGGGGGTGTGTATAACATCAGATG
Organism: Pelusios castaneus; assembly: GCA_007922175.1. Classification (NCBI taxonomy): domain Eukaryota; kingdom Metazoa; phylum Chordata; order Testudines; family Pelomedusidae; genus Pelusios; species Pelusios castaneus. The sequence continues at coordinate 1,007,163 of ML686132.1, forward strand.
CACCAAACATCTCAGGTGCAGCAGTACAAAATTTCCCCTTTTCCCTGCCTTGGAGCTGAGCTCTGGAAGACTAATGAGTGATAAACTCTGCCAGCTAGAAACTCCGCCAGACTAAGGGGGATACAACTCTATGGCTCAAACTAACCTTACTCCAAACATTAGTGGGCTGAGATTAACCCCATCTCCCTATAAATACACACAGGCATACGCACGCCCAAGTTTAAAGCCCCAGAATTTGTCACTGATTTCAGATCCTCCTCCAAGCCCCCACTTTTCCTCTTAGCTTTGATCCAGAGAGGAATCTAAAAGGATTCTCTCCGACAGTTCTTTACAAGGGTCCTTCCGCAGACCTTCTGAGCAGAGACGTGCCAGTCATGGGACAGAGCGAAGACGCCCTGTTTTGGCAAACACCATGTACAGACATTAATCAATTGTGCAGGTCAGCACTGGCTTTCTAGAAGTGCTTACGCTGTTGTCACTCGATATCGCCGTCTCCTTCCTCTGTGACTTTGTAATCGAATCTGGCAGGTACATTTGTCAGATAAATAATGAGGTCAACATAAACAGACATAAGCTACTGCTGTCAATCCTTCCCTTGGCTAATCACCCACTACTTAGATAGGGGCCCACCTGGCCATGGCAGGCTGGGGCAGAAGAGAATGCAGGATAGGGCTCTAGGTGTTCCTGATGCCATGGACCCCCTCAAACCGGTGCTGGCTTCTTCCTCCCAGGGAACAATAGGAAATGTATCCTTGGGGGTGTCCTCTGCAGGGTTCAGAAGATGTGGGTGCTATGAGTGAGAGCTTCTCAGCTAAGGTGAGGCCTCCAGTCTCAAGCAGGATTGGAAATTTGACACCCCAAGTAACTCCATTGTCAGTGGGGGGGCGCTGCACTAGCTGGGAAAAGGCCGCCTTAAAGGCACCCCAAGCTGTGGTCCAGAAAAGGCTCAGCCAACCCCAAGTCACTTCTCAGAGGAGGGCTGGGAACCCTGGCTGAGCCGAGGCAGCCTGCCTGTGGTCCCCACCTGCCTATGGACAGCAGCCCGGGCTGTGAGAGGCCGAATAAATGATGTGGTTTAGCTGGAGGTTGGTTTTTTCCTCCTTTGACATCTCAGGGCAGCTAGTTTTCGCCTTCTCCTATTCTGCCCCCACAACTGGGCACGGGGGCCGGGGTTTCCAGCAGGGCAGTGAACTCACCCACGTCGGCCTCCCAGGCCCAGGGGATGGGAATTCGCCCTCGGGCTGGCCCCCGCCTGATGGCAGATGAGCGCAGAACACTTCGCCCTGGTGCGGCCCGGATCACTGGGGCCCGGGGACGAGAGCGAGTCAGTCCGGTGCAGGATTCTAGACACCGGCTCTCCGCCGGAGCGATCCCTGCCCCTCCGGACACACTGCTCTCCAAGGGAAAGTGGGGGGACACCAGCGCACATCGCAGGACGCTTCAGGCCCCTTCTCTGGCAGGGATTAGACACTTATACCGGAGCCCGCTGACAGCCTCCTTACCCTGCACCCCTGTCCCGGCTGGCCTGCGCTGGGGAGAAGGGGCACGGCTCCGCCGGGCTGGATGGAAGCCCCTGGCCTGGCCAGCGCTCGGGGTGAACCTGCTCCCTCCAGCCTTTGCTCGGGGGCATCTCTAAGGGGTGCGAAGGGGCGAACACAGGGAGAGCCCGGCTCAGAGGCGCCAGGCCACGAACGTCCTTCCCTGCTCTGCAAAGCGGCCGGCGGGGTGGCTCAGCAGCTGGGGGCCCATCGCCCCCCATACGGGGCCCCGGAAGGCGAGACGCGACCCCCAAACCAGGCTCCGAGCCCCAGCGGGGTCTGCGCGGATCCACGGGCCCTGCCGAGGCCCCGAAAGTTGCCGTAGTTCCCAAGCGCCAGTTTTCCGTCGTATCCACGCCAGACTCCCAGGGAGGGTCCGAGATCAAGGGGCGCTTCCCCGGCCCCACAAGCAGCGCCTCCCGCGCCTCACAATGGGGCCAATGGCACTCTCCTCTCCTCTCCTCTCCTCTCCACGGCCCCGGCCCCGGCCCCGGCCCCGGCCCCGACAGGGCACTCTGGAACCAGCTGCCCAGGGAGGCGCAGGGAGCCGCTGCCGGCCAGCTCCGAGGACACAGCCCGCTACGCCAGCAGCGCTCCGCCTGGACCCCGCACCAGCACGCCCGGGCCCTCGCCCCGCCGGCTCGGCAGCCAGCGCACTGTCTCCGCTCCGCCTCGCCCCCTCCCCGCTTTTGAGCAAAGGCTCCGTAACTGATTGGCTCCTTGTCTCCGCGGCGCCCACCCCCACCCCGGCCCAGCGCCGAGCGGGAGGGGCCCCGCCGCGTCCGCTCTGCTCCGCTCCGCTCCCCGCCCCCGGCACCGGGGGGTCCCGAGCGGCGGCCCCCAGGCTGCAGGGAAGCCGAGAAGAGAAAGTCCCTTCGGGCGCCCCCGGGAAGACTGACCAGGTGCGGTCCCGCCCGCGGGCTGTGTGCGGAGGCCCGGTTCGCCCCGCCTGGCTAGCGCCCCCAGCTCCCGAGCCAGCGGCCCCGGGCTCACACTTGGGGCTGCAGCCGGACGGCTCTGGAGCTCCTGGCGCCGGCCGGGGGTTCCCGGGGAGGGAGGGACGGAGGCGTTCCCAGCCGGCTCTCCGGGCCGGGCTCAGGCGGCCGCAATGCCCTAGCGCAGCTGCACACGCCCTGGCGGAGCCGGGTAACCCGACCCCGGCTGCCGGCTCGCTCCCCCTCCGGGCCGAGCCGGGCCGGGCGCAGGGACACACCCCTCCCTCCCACTCGTGCGCCCGCAGCGCCTCCCCGCGCTAGGGCGCAGCCGCTGCTCGCCGCTCGCCCGGCCCTACCCAATCCCGGCGGCAGCGCGTAATGGCTGGGCAGCGCGCCCGGCCCCTGCCCCGGCTCCGCCGCGCCTCGCAGACGCGTCTCCGGATTAGCTGAGCCGCGGCTCCGGCGGGCTATCGCTCGGGCTGGCACCGGGCTGCGGAGCCGCCTCCCTTCCCGCTGCAGCCAGCACCGCGGCTCCGGGGCCGCCTGAACGCGCCGCGGCGAGGATGGAGCCAGCGGCCGCCGGGGAGGAAGCGAGCAGGGACCCACGAGAGCCAGCGGGACCCGCCTGCAGCGCCCGCGGCCCCTGAGGGCAGGATCGGTGCCTGGCCGGCGCGGTGCATGGCTGGAGACGCCGGAGGACCGAGCGCCCGCCTGCCGGCCGTGGCCATGGGGAGCGCGGGCGGCGAGTGAGCCGGGCTGGCCAGAGGCGGAGCGCGGGGCTCGGAGCAGGATCCTCGGGCGCCAGCTGAGCGGATCGGGGCGCGGATTAACCTGGCGCAGGTAGGCTGCGGGGCGCCCCTGGTCGCCGGGCGCTGCGGGACCGCGCGGCTCTCTCGCTCCCTCCCTCCCGCTCTCCCCGCGTCCCTCCCTCCTCCCCCCGCCTGGCGCGGTGCGCCTGTGCAACCACCCTGCCCGCCCGCTCCCCGCCAGCCAGCCGCGCTGCACCGGGCCAGCCGCGCCGCGGGGCCGGCCGCCGCCTGCCGCCGGAGGATGCGTGCGCGGAGCCATGGCGCGGGGCGGAGAAGCGGGCGGCCAGCCCGCAGCCAGCCGGTGAAGCGCGCCCGGGGCCGCCGAGCCGCCGCTGCACCTGCCGGGGGAAGCGCTCCGGCCCCGTCCTTCCCCTAGAGGCACAGGTAACGCGAGGCGGCCCTCCCCGCTGCATTGCGGGCTGCGGGCTCGGGGCTGGCGGGGCCGGGCCGGGCCGGGGAGCCGCCCGGGAGCTCCTCTCCTGCTGGCTCGCGCGCGGAGAGTGCCCAGCCTGGCGGTGGTCCGGGTTTGCGACGAGGCCCTGGGGCTGGAGCCTCCCGGCACGGTCAGGGCCCCATGCGCACCGCTCCGCCCGGATGCCAGGCTTCTGTGGGCTCCGGGTTCGCCGCGCCGCGGCGGGGGAGTGTCCCGGGGAGCGGAGCAGACGCCCAGCCTCGGCCGCTGTCCTGCCCGCGGGGACCCAGGATCCCGCCGGGGCGGCCCGGCAGGGACGGGATCCGGGGGCTGGCGTGGGGGCCGAAGCGGGGCAGCTCCCCTGGCTCCGCCCGGGCTAAAGCGCATCCCGGGGAGCCTCAGTCACGCGTTTGCCACAGCCTGGTATGAATTCGGGGGGCTAAGCGGCTCCCTCCGGCTGGGGGCTGCAGGGGAACCAGCTGGTACCCGGCCCCTCTTGCCCTGTCGTGTCCCCGCCTGAACCAGGGGCTTTCCCCGCTCCCCGGCCGGCACAGCACACACCTGGGGCGCCGACGGGGCAGGGCAGCTCGCCTTCTGCTGGCCGAGCGGCGGGGTGTGCTGGGGGTTAAACCGAGCCAGGGCCGTGCGCTCTGCCCCCGCTACCAGCCCTGTGGCAGGAGGGGGCACAGGTGACGGGGCCGCTGTCTCCCCGAGCCCGGCGTCTCCTGCCAAGGGGTCCCCTCGGGGCCCGGGGCTGAGGCTACGGGGATGCCGAGGGTGGGAGCCCCGGGGGAGGAAGCTGCCGGCAGAGTCGGCAGGAGCCCCGCAGCCTGTTCCTGCGGGTGACTCTGCTGGAGGGCGGGGACCCGCTCTGGGCTGGCCGGGCGCTATCCCGGCCCTTGCCCGCTCTCCAGGGGCCGAGAGGCGGCGCCGACGTGCGCCCGGGCCGGCTGGTTTTGTAGCTGCGCAGAGTTTTCCCGTGCGCCAGGCCGGCGAGGGAGAGGCTCCAGCCGCCCTTGGGTCGGGCGGGGAAGGGACCCGAGGCTGGGTTGCAAGGCCGGGCGTTCCCGGGGCGGGATTCGGAGTGACCGGGGTGCCCCTGCCACCGCCTGGACTGTCGCGGGGAGTGCGTGTGTCCCTCCTGCGGCGGTCCGGGGAGCCGGGGTCCGGGCAGCGAGCTCTCGCCTCGGGGGACGGGGGCAGCCTTGGCTGCAGGCAGATGGCTGCAGGCCGGCTGCCGCGTCCCCTCCACCCTGCCCCGACGTGCTGCAGTGGCTCGGGCGGCGGGAGGACGGGGGCGCTCCAGACTGGGGTGAGACGTGAACCCGCCCTGCTAGGGCAGCCTCGGCGGTCGAGCTCAGCGGGTCCCCCCAGGGACGGGTTCGGCTCGCGGGTAGTTGGGTTTGCCTCCCTCGAGGGCGCGGGACAGGCTGGGCTGGAGATGCTGGCGTGGAGGGGAAGGGAAGGAGGCGTAGATCACATCTGTGGGGGGCTGCGGAGTGTGACGGGCTGCACCGGAGCAAAGCCCCCCAGGAGAGACGGCCCGGGCGGCCGGCGATTATTGGCTCCTGGCCCCAGCTTTGGGGGTTTAAAGTGCCTTGATGGGTCCCTTAGAGATCTGAAATAAAGTCTCTTCTGCCGCCCTCCGAGCAGCCCCTTCCGTCTGTGCCAAGCCCCCCTGGGCCGCTCTCCGCCCCCAGTGGGGCCGGCAGGCGAAGAGCCATTTTGTATGTTGTTTAAAAGATAAGCAGCAGCTGGCTTGAGCTTGCAAGGGTCTGCGAGTGTCTTACTGCGAGAGCAGCCCGCTGAGGCTTCTGGCTGGGAAAACACCCTCGGGGGAAAGAAACCCCCTGAACAAGGCAGCGCAGCTGGGGAATTCCTGCTGAAAAGCTGCAGCCCTTGGTCCTCAGAGCAGCAAGGAGAAGGAGAAGATCAGATAAGTTTCTTTTGGAGGAAATGAAAGAGGAGGGTGGCCGGCTGCTTTGAGGGGCTGCCAGTCATGGCCCAGTTCTGCATCCCTTTCTCAGCCTGCCTAACACCCACTGAAGTCACTACAACTACTCTTGTGAGTCAGCCTAACGATTGCAGACTTAGGGGCCAGCCCCACCAGAGGAGCAGCGGTGATGAGCACTTCTGTGGCTGTACTAAAATGCTCAGCCATGTGCAAGGGCCTCCACCCACCAGGTCATTAATCCTTTTGGGTGGCATTCTTTTCCCCTTCTCTCCTCCCCGGGGTTGGTTCACCAGTGCGCTCATTCCCTCAGTGGGGCTGTCTGTGAAGTAAGGCTCCATTCAAGAAGAGTGAAGGTATTGGAGGCTGGCCCTTTGCTACAGGAACCCAATCGACACCTTTCCAAATGCTGCACTTTGGTTTGAAATGCCAAGTCAATAGCTGTATCAAAAATCTAGGTTGTCAGATCCAGACCCTACAATCCCTTAGAGCATCCCTTCACTACACCCCTAATCCCTTCTGTTCATGAAGAGATAATAGCTGTCAATTATTTATGGCCACAAATACAAATATTAAGGAGATCTTGGATAATTCCAGCATCAAGTATGCTAGTTCCAAGTTGGAATAATTGCATTTGGTTAGGACATTCCGCATACTCCATAATTCACGGAAAAAGTAAATGGCTCCTATAGTGGATCCAGAATTACTGCTACTTATTGAATCTCTTCAGACAGAGCTCGAAGGACTATGAGTGCTGAGGTAGCCAGATATTTACCGGGTGTTCCTTTTATGATGAACAAGTGGACGAGACTCCTTAGTGCAGGCTGAAACTGGGCTGTTGGCTTGTTGTAGGTTTTCAGAGGTGCATTTTCAAATGAAAAACATTTCCCCCAAGTCTTTTGATTTCTGTGGTGTACAATTTATAGTTGGTGTATGATCATTGAGATCATCAGACCTCTGGAGAAAGAGGAGATACTGGCTGTCAATAAAGTATAGCACGAGAACCTTGGCTAAACGTCAATAAGAGAAAATCGAAGAGAGCAAAGAAGGGACAGCAAATGGCAAGGAAGGGCTTGGGGAGGATTCCTGGGATCTAGTGCACATGCGGTGGAAATGACGTCAGCCTGTGAGCTGAAAGGAAGCTGAGAGGGTTACCTGCTGAGACAGTGTTAAAATGCTGACTGGCAAAGATGTGCCCAACCTAACTGAGCTTTAATGCCCCCCCTCCCCCAATACATTGTCATCCAGAGATTTTAGAAAGATCGTGAAGAGCTAATGGTGGCTATAGATGATCAATATTTCCAATGCTCTGAGGCCTGAAAGCAGGTTGAGTTTTATAGAACAATCTAGTGACTACTTTCAGAGAATAATTATCAGAGCTTTGCCATTAATAGGCTAGGCAGAGACTAAGCCAAGTGGGACAGATTTGCCTAAATGCTATTGTAGCACTTTAGGGAAGCCATGCTCCATGCATTAGATAAGATTGGTGCTACTTGGAACTGACATCAGGGAATCTCTTCTACTTACACATGTCTAAATATATTCCATATGGTCCTCAGAGACACATTACTTGCTGGTGTTAAAATTACTGTTAACCGCTGTCCCATTACTGTGTGAAATGCGCTGATGATGCCGTTTGACGATTTTTTGGACTCAGGGACATGAGTGTGGCTTTCCATCAAATTAATCTAGGTTTAATTCTCCAAATGGCTTTGAAAATGAAAACATGTCACTGTGTTCATCCAAATCCACAGCAAAGGAGAAAATCAGTTGATCAGAAACAAACCTGGAGATTAGGCCAAGCCTGAAAGTCCAGATCTGAACATTTGACCTTCTCTATTGGAGGCAGGAATTTTTGTTCCTTCCCACCTGTTTCCTAAACAAAACAAACCACGTTGTCCAAACGCAAAACAAAGTCAAGTTCCTCTGAAGATTTATGTTAAATAATCAAATGTGACGTTACACTTACAAATTTGGGCATTTGTTAACTTTCCACTCTCAATGACTCGGACTCCTGTGAGGTTGAAATCCAAACAGAATGGCATATCTGGAGCTACCCACTCATCCAGCCGACATGTATGTCTGTGCAGTGAGAGCCAGACTTGATTTTGAACACTGCTGTTGCTCCCCTTGGGATCTCATGGAGGCTGATGTCAATAGAGCATTGTAATAAGATGAGGCTGCCTCTGTCTAGGAGCATCTAATAAAGAAAGTTAGCAGCACTTACGTCTTGGTTAGCGAGCTGGGACTGAGGAGCCAGTCCATTGCTCTACCGCAATACAGTCCTGTGGGGGATTGTTAGAGTAACTACTTCAGTAAATGCCGCCTGAAGAATGTAATTCTGAGAAGCGATCTGATCACCTATGGAGATAAAAGTAACAGGTGACTACTTTCAGGAACTTTTCTTGGAGAGCCAGCCTTTCCTGTCCCAGGGGTGAAAGATGGGGTCATGATACTGAGGCGTTCACAGTTTTGGTACATCCATTCCACAAAAGATGTCAGTAATTGTTAGATCTGTGGGAAGATACATTTGTCTGGTTGCAGATAAAGATACTGTGGAACTTTTCGAAAAAGAAGGGGGGAGGGGGATGGTCCCTGGTTCACCCTCCAGAACAGGCTCTGCTGCCCCCAGCTGAGACACATGCGTAATATCCACATCTGCCTCATTGGCCCAAGGACCATAACAGAATAATATTGATAATCGTTTTCACTTCCTTTGCTAAAGGAGCTCACAGCACGGAGAGACACATGCAAGGTTAGAGGAAAGGGGATAGAGAGATTATGGCCATCATTTTCACAAGTGGACACTGGCTTGAGGGCACTCGGTTTTCTGTCTGACTTTAGCCCTTCGGGCCTGGTGTTCTAAGCGCTCCCAGGTGTTGCTGGACTCAGTTGAACTTCTGGGTTCTCCACATCTCTTAAAATTAGGCCCAAGTTGGGCCTCCACAGATCAGTTGACCTAGTGACCTTCCTCGGTCACAGAGTCAGCTGGCAGAAGGTTGGGAGTCTGGATTCCAGTTCCATACTCAGCCTAACCCCAACTGAATAATACACTAATTAACAAAAAAGAGTAATTTATTTGCCTGGTAGGTGTGTAATAAATGACTCAACAAACAGTATTTGACCAACTCCACAGCAGGCTGAATGATATAAAAGATGATTTGCCAAATAACTCATTGAACAGATAATGGCAGAATTGAATGAATATATTATATATTGAGTAATCTATGACCAGCTGTAACTCCAAGCCTTAGAAACCAGTTCCTGCCACTATGAAATCAGTGCTCAGTTCCTAGTTTTTATAAGGCTTTTTGGTGAGTTACAATATTACCTAGATGGAAAAGCCTATTAGTAAATCAGTTTCTTATGCGTAGCTTATTAGCTAAGTTTAAATTTAAGTTGTGTCGGGGGTTTTTTGAAAGATCTGTTCTGTTTTCCCTGTGAAAATGATAGAATATATGTTTTGACTAGTGACAGATAAAATTCTCTTCATTTTTCCTTTGCTTCAGCTCTGTTTTGTGGCCACTGAGCCAATGATCTTTATGTCTTTCTTAATACTTTCAAACTAGCTGTCCTTAGACAGAAACCTCCATGGAGTTAAGGTGCTCATGAGGGTTGTAATATAAATGCCAAGATACGCTGGCAGCTAGAAGACCTCCAGGTGAATCTGTCCTGGTGACCTACTGGAATGAAGTGTGATGTCTGTACACTGGGTGTAGCAGGAGAATTGTCAGGATGCTGTAAGTGCCGACCAGTCAGGGCACGGGGTGAAGAAGTCCTCCTGTAGATGCCCCAAACATGTTTTTCCATGAGGCTCAGGCAGAATTCCCAGTAGCATTAGGAGCAGGACTGAGGATACTGAAATAAGGCGGAGAAGTAAGTGGGTTATTTTCCAAGGCAGCCTGTGAGATGGCCACTGGCTGGTTGCTCCCACTAACATTCAGTCACAGCTGGGTGTCAATCTGGCAGTTGTGCCAATTCAGCTATTTCCTGGGGGGGATTCTGGTCCCTCCCCCCCCTCCCCGGACATGGACGGCAGGTCTCCTCTGGCAAGCAAGTGCCCCTGTCTCTCCTGCCCCCACAGTGCATGAGGAGACAGATTCCTGGGGGCCCCTGGGTCCCTGAGGTAGAGGAACAGGGTGCCTGACTGCCCCTCATCCCCCAGTCTGGACAGCAGTGGCTGGGTTAGGTTTCAGAGGTGAAGTGACCATGATCCAGCAGTGCTTTGGACTGCCCTGATCTGGTGCAGGACTATGGCTTTAAAGTGCAGGCCCTGGCCCTCCTGCCCGACATACTATGGATCTTTCTGCATGGGTAAAACCCTTGTGGGACGTCCCCCAGCGCTTCCCAGCCTGCCCCAATGCAAACTGCCCTCAGAAAGCTCCTGCTCAGTATGTGCATATGATATGCACACAGCGACCTGAGCGAAGAATAACAAAGAGTCCTGGGGCACTTTTAAAGACTAACAGATTTAGTTATTGCATGAGCTTTCCTGGAAAGAAAATCCCACTTCGTCAGACGCTTTGTCTGACGAAGTGGGATTTTCTCCCACGAAAGCTCATGCAATAAATACATCTTTTAGTCTTTAAAAGTGCCACAGGACTCTGTTTGTTTTTCTGCAATAGACTAACATGGCTCCCCCTTTGGAACGGAGCTAAGAATGTTATCAAGGTTCCAAACTGAAGCACCCCAAAAGTTAGGTGATGCCAGAACTGAGTCAGCTTAATAAGCCCACTCAATCCCTTTGTGGCCATGCCTTCTGACACTCAATTACTTGACCACATGCAATTTTTTCCCCATAGGACCTTGTATTGTGCATTGCACTGGATGAACAGTAATCATTGAAAGAGCAGCCATTCAATACTTCATTTTCCCCTCATTGTTCAGGATGTGGCCTGATTCCATAGTTAAGGAACTTTTCAATCCTGTGCAGAAAAGAGAAATATTAATTTCCTCATTGGCTTTTCTGTGGCATTCAGCACCTGAGTGCGTCACAAGCATGAGTGAATGTCTCTTCACTACACCTATGGTTAATGAGCATATTCTTGTCCCCATTACACAGCTGGGAACCTGAGGAACAGAAAGATTAATGTTAGAAGAGTCTGCTAATTTTCAGTGCCCAGTTTTATGTGCCCAGGACTTGACGTTTCATAGTTCTTTGCATTTTGTTGACCTCTAGATGTTCACAGAATAACTCTCATTGACTTCAGTAGCAGCTGTGAGCATTCAGCACTTCTGACACTCAGATGCCAAGGCAGCTGGAAAATACAGTTAGTGGCCACCCAAGAAAAAGTTTCATGTAAGCAACTTGCCCAACATCACATAGAAAATCCAAAACTGCCCAGTCCCTTTCTGCAGTTCCCTTCCTCAGTCACTGCCACAAACGAGGTGTGGGTCTGGCAGACAATACGCTCTTTCACTACACCACCCCACAGTATTATTGCCAGCAAGTTAAAGAAGTACGGTTTGGACAAAAAGGGTTATAAATGTATAGAACGCCGGCTAGATCATCAGGCTCAATGGGTGGTGATCAACAGCTTGCTGTCCAGTTAGCAGCCATGGTCAAGCAGATTGCCCCAGGGGTTGGTGCCGGGCTAGATTTGTTATTTCATTAATGTTCATTAATGATCTGGAGGATGGAGTGGATTATATCATCAGCAAGTCTGCAGATGACAGTATGCTGGGGGGGGGTGGATAAGCTGGAGGGCAGGGATAGGATACAGAGTGAACTAGATAAAGTGGAGGATTGGGCCAAACAAGACAAGTGCAGAGTCCTGCACTTAGGATGGAAGGATCCCATGTTCTGCCACTGACTGGCCGGGCAGCAGTTCTGCAGAATAGGGCCTGAGGGTTACAGTGGACAAGAAGCTGCATATGTGTCAACAGTGTCCCCTTGTTCCCAGCAAAAGCTAATGGAACGTTGGACTGCATGAGTAGGGACATTGCCAACAGAGTGAGAGAAGTGATTACTTCCCTCTATTCAGCACAGGTGAGTCCACATTTGGAGTGCTGGATCCAGGTTTCAGCCTTCCCACTGCAAAAAGGATGTGCACAAATTAAAGAGAGTCCAGTGGAGGGCAACAAAAATGATTAAGGAGCTGGAGGACATGACTTATGAGAAGGGACTGAGGCAACTGGCTTATTTAGTCAACAAAAGAGAAGAGTGAAGGAGGGTTTGATAGTAGCCTTCGTCCTCCCTGGAATCCACCTTTCGGTAGCTGGAGCTAAGCTGTTCTCAGTGGTGGCAGATGACAGCCCAAGGAGCAATTGGGGAGGTCTAGGTTGGATATTAGGAACTTTTTCCCTAGGAGGGTGGTGAAGCACTGGTATGGGTTACCTAGGGACTTGGTGGAATCTCCATCCTTAAAGGTGCCGCTTGACAAAGCCCTGGCTGGGGTGATTTAGTTGGGGTTGGTCCAACTTTGAGCCAAGGTGAACTAGATGATTGTCTGACGTTCCCTCCAAACCTAATCCTCTCTGATTCTATTATTTTAAAATTGCTTAGGCAACCTGGAGGAGAGGAGGGTTAGTGGGGCTTCTCAGGGAAATGGAGAGTAGTTCTTACGAGAGGAGACTAAAGGAACTTGGCTTGTTTCGTCTTGTGAATGGAAGGCAGAGAAGGGTTCTGATTGCTCTCTATAAATACATTGGGCAATGGCATAGTAAATCCCAGAGACGAACAAGCACTAATGAAGACAAAAGACAATGATGGCACAAGAGCAAATGGGGATAAACTGGCCAGGATTAAATGTAAACTGGAAATTAGAAGATGCTTTCTGACCAGCCGAGGGGTGAGGTTCTAGAACAGTTGGGACAAGGAAGCTAACTCAGTTCGGAAATGGAGTTTGAAAAGGGGATGTTCTGATGAGGACAGCTGTGGTGCTATTCTCTATATTCCTAACCTAACTCTGGCCTTTCCCACCTTTTTAGTGCTTTTCTTCACCACCATAGTTCTATTCGCACATGCACGGTGGGCACAAGTTGGTAGGTTTTTATAAAAGCAGTGTTAGAACGGTTCTGGCATGGCACTGCCCTAACATCAATGTGGTTCAGCAGCTGGATGGAACCTTTAGATCCATTGCACAGATGTTGGTCATTTGAGCCAATGGAGTAACTGCTAGCAGTAGTAGATTGCCATCCTCTGTGTGGACCAGCACTAGGACAGGGTGGCACATAGTTTGCCAGTGGATTTCACTGATATTTGCTGGCAGCAGAGGCATGGGGAGACTCCTGATTCCATTCCAGATTATGAAGGCAGCAGGCTCAAGTGGGCACAGACCCTTCTGTCCCTCTTGTCATCAAGTCTGACCTCTTCTGTCCCCCCACATCTTGTCTCTTCCTGATCTGGCTCCTCATCCCAGTCCCCCACAATGCTCTCCATGCTTGTCATCCCAGTCTTCTTACATAACCCTTCTCACCCTCATCCTCTGAGCTCTCCATCCAAGGCCCAGCTGTGCCCCAGCCCAGCTCCTAGTCGCTATCCTCAGATGCCTCCTCCCAGTCTCCCCTACACCGCTCCTTGTCCAAGTGTTCTTGCCAGCCGGTCCCCAGTCCCCCAGCCTGCTGGCTCATCTTTTCAACCCGTATGTCCGCCCCACACACATAACCCAGCTCCCAACCCTCTGCTGTCCCTCTCCCTGCCCCCCCAGGCTCTTTGTCTCAACCCCCTACTCCCATGCCCCAATCTGGCTCTTGTTCCCTCTGCATTCCAGTCAGACATCGGCCTGGGCCCCGCAGAGGAGCATTAAGAGTGCAGCTGAGGCAGGTGCTCTCGTCTCAGTTCTGGAGCATGGCACCACAGTGGCCCTGGGTGATGAAAGTCCAGGCGATAGATACACGTGTTAGTCTGTGAAAGGGCCACAGGACTTCTTCTTTGTTTTGCTGACCTGTACTAAGATGTCTCCTCCTTTGGAGCCTGGGTGACTAGGAGCTGACGTCCTGCCTAGTCCCAGGTTGGAAAATGCTACGTCGTTCTGTGGGGGTATCGCACATATGGTGCAGTTGGCACAGAGGAGCTGGAGCATGCACAATGCAGATGGACTCATTGGAGAAATTTGTTGCTAAACTCTAACAAGTGTTTACTGAGAACTGAGATTTTTCAGAGGTTCTTCACGTAGCCAGTTTTTGGTGAATTTTCAGAGGGGCCAAAAGGTGCATTCTGACCTCTGGGTGAGCCTTCAGAATTTGGTTGGTAGGTATCACAAGCTGAGCCACATCACAGATGTTACCAGCCATGCATGCTTCCATTATGGGAGTACCATAGAAAGATGCGCGTGGTGCCAGCTAAAGCGGTGGCTGTGTATCTTAAAAACAACCGATTAATTTCATCTTCATTTCTGTGTAGTGTGTGACTCATGCCACTGGTAACAGCATGTGTTTGAGGGCTTGCTCTGGGGACACTCACTGGGCTGAGTGCACCGAGCCCTTTGCTGAGTTAGGGCTCTGGGGACACTC
>ML686132.1:1029346-1046061 GCA_007922175.1 Pelusios castaneus
CATATAATCGCCAAGACAGAACAGGAGAACACAGAATCAAGGAATAATTTAGAATCCATGGACTAAATTACACTTATGTTGTACCATTTACTTTCTTATCTGCATTCTGCCTACAAGTCAAACATGCCAGCAGTTCTAATGTGGCTTTCTTTTATTTAAGGAAGGGGAAAAGGGGAGAGAAAAAAAAAAGAAACTGAACAAAAAAAGACATTCCTATCCCCTCCAGACTGCAAGTGTGGAATAGGTGAAAGAAGAGACTAGAAATAATGCTTGTTCATAGATTCCCAGGCCAAAAGGGACCACAATAGCTAATCGAGTCTGGCGGCCTGTAAAACACAGGCTGGAGATCTTTTCTAAATGATTCCTAGATCAGAGCTTTAAGAGAAACCTCTAATCTTGATTTAAAATCTGTCAGTGATGGAGATTCCAGCGCATTCATTAGTAAATTGTTCCAAGGGCTAATCCCCCTCAATATCTCCAGTCTGAATTGGTCTAGTTTCAAATTCTAGTCATTGAATCATGCTATACCTTTTTCTGCTGTAGTGAGAGTCCATCATTAAATACTCTCCCCCATGTAGATACAAATAGATTGTAATCAAGTCATTGTTTAAACTAAATAGATTGAGCTTCTGGTGTCTAGCACTGTAACTGTTTATGAGATGTTTTCTAATCCTTTCATCATTCTTGTGCTTTCTTTCCGAACCCCCTCCAATTTATCAATGTTCTTCGTGTTCTGGAGCAGCAGAAGTGGACACAGTATTCCACTGGTGTTCACACCAGTGCCAAATAACCTCTCTGCTCCTATTTGAGATTCCCCTGTTTATGCATCCCAGAATCGCACTAGTTCCTTTGGCCACAGCATCACACTGGGAGTTTGTGGTCAGCTAATTATCCACCACAACCCCACATATTTTCCAGGGTCACTGCTTCCCAGGATACAGTCCTCTCTCCTCTAGTAAGGCCAACACTCTTTGTTTCCAGAGGCATGTCTTTGCATTTAGCACTAGTACAATGTTTTATTTTGCTATCCCATGTACGAAGGCTAATAGCATATTGGGCTGCATCAGGAGTGTTGCCAGCAGATGGAGGGAAATGATTATTCCCCTCTGTTCGACACTGGTGAGGCCACATCTGGAATACTGTGTCCAGTTTTGGGGCCCCCACTACAGGAATGACATGAACATATTGGAGGGAGCTCAGCAGAGCGCAAAGAAAATGATGAGGGGGCTGGAGCATATGACTTACGAGGAGCGGCTGAGGGAACTATGCTTGTTTAGTCTGCAGAAGAGAAGAGTGAAAGGGGATTTGACAGCAGATTTCAGCTACCTGAGAGGGGGTTCCAGGGAAGAGGGAGCTAGGCTGTTTTCAGTGGTGGCAGATAACAGAACAAGGAACAACAGACTCACATTACAGTGGAGGTGGTCTCTACAGGATATCAGTAAAACCATTCTCCCTAGGAGGGCGGTGAAGCGGTGGAAGGGGTTACCTAGGGAGGTGGTGAAATCTTCATCCCTAGAAGTTTTTAAAGTCCAACTTGACAAAGCCATGGCTGAGGTGAATTAAATGGGGTGGGTCCTGTTGTGAGCAGGGGGTTGGATTAGATACCTCCTAAATTCCTTTCCAACCCTAATGTTCTGTGATTCTATACTGTGCATTCACTCCTGGGTCGTGTAATGGTTTGGGACCTGCCATAGCTGGAATGGAAACCGACACCCACCTGAGAACTGGGAATCCAGTGTTCCTAGTGTGAGAAACAATTTCCTTTGAGCCCAAGAGGCGGTGAGATCCTGGATCTTAAAATCAGCAGATGGTTTGATAGAAGTGGCTCTTACAGAATCAGTTACATTTTTGGGATATTTATTAGCTTTATTTTATCAGTCTGAGGCCTTTACATTGTAACTAAGACAACGAACCCTTAAAGACAAAATGTTACAAAATACCATTCCAGTAACATTCTTTCAAAGTCTCAAAGGGTGCGTCTACACTAGTAAATTAAGTCGACATAAACAGGCTTAAATCGACTTAATTTAATCTGCATCCACACTGGCGTTTCCTTAAATCGACTTAAGCAGCTGCTTAAGTCAACTTAAGGAAATTTAAAGTCAACTTTATAAAACCTACTATAAAGTTGACTTTAATGCTTAAGTCAACATCTTAAGTCGACTTAAGCAGTGTGGACGCCCTAAGTCGACTTAGTCCTGCCTCTGCTCCCTCCTCCCCAGGAAGCTGCTAGTGGCTCATCCCTCTTCCTTCTCGGTCTCGGGGAGAAGGGAGCGTGGAGCTCCCTCTTAGCCAGCACCAGAGTGGTCCTGGCCAATGGGAGCCCCGCGCTCCCTCCTAGCTGGGACCGAGTGGTCCTGGCAAGAAGGGACCGCGGGGCTCCCTTCTCTCCAGGACCCCCACAGATCCCAGCAAGAAGGAGGCGGCGGCTCCCTTTTTGCCAGGAAACGCGGGGGTCCCAGGCAGAGGGGAGTCGCTGGCTTCTTCCTCCCTGGGACCACTCAATCCTGGCTAGAAGGGCTCCCTTATGCCTGGGGCCTGAGCAGTCTTGACCAGAAGGGAGCTGAGCGGTCCAGGACTTGCTGCCTTGGGGAGAGCCAGCCCCGTGCAGGGCTGGCTCTCCCTGGACCTAACTAGTCGACTTGGAGAGTCTAGGATAGACTTTCTAAGTTGACTTAGTAAGGCCCACTTTAATTCGACTTAGGAGTCCTGTGTGGACTCTCTAAGTCGACATACTAACGTTGACTTAAAGTCAACTTATTGAAGTCGACCTAAATCCCTAAGTGTGGACATAGCCAAAGAGAAATAGGCCAGGTATGTTGGGAGGCTTTTATCAGCACCTGTCCAGGGTGTTAGGCACACTTCACTCCTGAGGCATCTTGCCATGGCAGGCTGCTGCCAGCGAAGAATGTGTAGCTTAGCCATTGTGAGCAGAGCGTGGGCCGTGAAGGAGCCAATGGCTTGGGGCTCAGCTGTGCAGAGTCAGATGGCAGAGACATGGTCACAGAATGCAAGTAATAATCCACAGCTGGGTGATAGGAAAACAGCCACAAGCCAAATGCTGCAGCATACCAGGAGCTTCTCATCTCTCCAGGGCAGTCGGGGTGTTTGCATGTGACCCTTCCTGGAAGTAGAGCAGGCAGAGGCAGAAAAGCATGGTCACTTTTGTGGGCAGCAGGGAGATGCCTTCAGGGGAAGGCAGCTGGCACCTCCTCTCATGGTGATAATCTTGGAGAATAGAGAGTTGGCATAAACCAGTGGTTCCCAACCTTTTTGACTCGAAGGCCACAGATATTATTTTGACAGCCCTGAAGGGCCGCCAGCTTCTGTCAGCAGACCATGCCCCTCCACCCCTCCCTCCGAAAAGCAGTTTGCGTCGTGCTCGCTGAACTCCTGTTCACACACCCTGCAGCTCTGCACACTCTATCTGGGTCTGGAGTAGTGGGTCCCTTCTCCAGCCAGGGGGACAGAAGATCAGTGCTCCCCTCCTTCTGGCTGCAGCAAGGACCCCAGCGTCTATGGACCTAGGCAGAGCGCTTTGCCTTGCTCCCTGCTGCACCGGGGATGGGAGCATGACTCTCCTCTCCTTCTGGCTGCAGCAAGGAGCCTGCATCCATCTTTTAGTCCTGTGGAAACATGCTCCACTTGGGTGCTGAGGCAGTGACTCCATGCTGCAGTCCGCAGGAGGGGAGCCAAGATCCACTTTTGCCCCTGAAGCACAGGTTGGGAACCACTTTGCATAAACCCTTTAGAAAATTCCCACTGTTCAGAACCTAATAGGGCCCCAGCCACTTACTGTCACCCGACATTCTTTCCATCCTGCTCTGCCTGCCTGTCAGTGCAGACTCTGACACCTGTCCGCCATGTGCATCACTGACAAAAGCAAGCTGATGTGGTTGTGACCGGGGCCTCCTGGGATAACCTCCTGAACATGCAAAAATCAGGGCAAGCTGCAAAACCGGGAGCCGAACTCCCCAAACACTGATGGGTGGGACTTAAACCAGTCTCCCGATCAATCACAGCCAGGCTTCTGGTTCCCCACACCCGCTACCACAAAGTCTGCAAAAATAGAAACAGCCCTTTATTGCACTCCAGCTCCTCTGGCTCCCACCCAGCCACATGGTCTCTTAAAGAAATAGGTTCTCCTGAGCCCAAAGGGCCAGCCACATCACACAGAACAATATAGGTTTGGATCTTACCCAAAATACCACACTGGTAGCCAATCCTTTAGCAACTACAACTAAAGATTTAATATAAAAAGAAAAGAAGCAAAATATGAGAGATGTTAAAGGGTCAAAGTGACTCACATACATACAAATGATTTAGAGTCCATGGAAAGCAGTTTTCAGGCTTCTTCCTCTGGTAAACACCCAGCACCCGGGTGGTCTCAGTCCTTTGTCCAGTCGCAGAGGAATAGATCCAGAGATGGGTGTTGGCTGTACACTGGGGACTGGAGACAAGCTGGAGTTGGGGCTGCTGCCTTTTATCCCCTCTGGCCTTCTCCATGCTGTGTGCAGTTCTTTCCAATCCAAATGGGGTTGAGTCACATGGTCAAGTCCTAGTAGCTCAACAGGTTTCTCCCTGGGCTCATTGTACCTGGGAGCTTCCTTAATGGGCCATTAAGGAAACAATGGCTGTAGACATCCGGTCTGGGGAGTTTCCCAGAATCACACAGGTTTAAATACAGATATAACAACCATATTCATAACTTCTAATACAGATGCAATTCCTACACATCAACCATATAATCATTCCCAGAAAATTATAACCTTTCTATTGATACCAAACATGGCATAGCTCCTATGGATTATTGCAATTATGAAATATTAATATGAAATAGTGTCATAAATGGTTGCAGGCTACGCCCTCCCCTGTACCCCCATATGAGGAAAGTCTGGGGGGCGCAAGTAGGGAGGGTGCCTCCGCAACCTCAGTGCACTGCCCTTTGGGGTCCAGGGCTGTGGGAGTCTAGCGCTTCAGAGTCAATACTCAGGCCCTGGGTTCAGGGCAGTGTGGCCTAGCGGCCTGAGAGTCAGTACATGGGTTCTTGGGTTCAGGGCAGTGTGGAGTCTTTGCAGGGGACAGTGCCTGGGTAGGGGGGCTCAGGCCCTCCCGCTAGACTGAGCCCCAGCCCAGGGCCCTATCAGTGCTGGGGTTGTGGCACCGAGTCAGCGGAGATCCAGACCGCAACACGCTGACCCTCAGCCGAACCACCCCTGGCTTCACAACTCGGGCCCCTGGGCTACTTCCTACCCGAGTAGGTATCCATCCCTCGGCGTGGCATCGTTCCGGGCCTCCTTACCTCCGACAGGTGTTGCCAGCTGCTGCTCTGGAGGATCCTGGGATCCGCAACTGAAGTCTGTGCTTGCAGGTCAGTCTCCTGGTGTCCAGCACAGTGTGTTTGCTCCAAGTGGCTCCCTTCACGGAGTCCCTCTCTCGCTGCCTGAGGTTGATAACACTCATGTGCAAGAGCTTCCTGCATAAGGCCTTCCCTCCTCTCTGGTCAGCCCAGATTGAGATGGGCTACTCCCTTTTATACCTGGGCAGTAGCCCGAACATGCCCAGCAGGGCTCGAAGGGCTGAGTTTCCACCACCCACAGAGTTTGTTTGACTTCTTCAGTGCGGGGAAAGCTCACCCCATCACAGTCCCCTAAATCCGGACAGCATCCCAGTGTTAGGCAGGGCTGGCTGGTGCTCCTCTGGGACGGTCTGTGGAACTCACTCTTGAATAATGCAACGTCCCAAATGTGGGCTGACAAAAGCCTTGGGTCACTCCATTAAATACATTCGCTTGATGTCATTGTCTTCTTATTTTAAACCCAGGTTGTTCGCTCCCTAGCAGTGATTAGAGACTCATGTTTTGGGTAGATGAGTGTGGTGTGGGTCTCTGGGTTGTGTGTGATGTCAGCAATCCCATTATCGGTGTAACTGCCAAGTGTCCAAGTTCCAGGCATGATGTCTGCATCTGCTCAGCCAGCCGGCCAGCACATTCTCCCAGGACGCACTGTAATTTGTCAGTGAGTGACTTTTTATTGCTTTTGCTTGAGTGATTATGTTTATTTCCTTAGTAATACAAATTGTGCACGTTACATTAGTCTATTATGGTGTGTCATCGTGCAGGTCAAACCTGACAGCTGATACCTCCTACGAGCCGCATGGCCCTCTTTGTTATTCCCTTGAGTTTGGTCACTGAGCATTCCCAGACCTAGCAGGGAACTCACTCTGTGTTCAAAACACAATCGTGTCTAATAAATTTCCAACTGCGTAGAGGTGGGCTGCATGTTCTGAGAGGATCAACATGTAGAAAGGAAAGACAGCTTTTGAAGCCATTGCGATGCAGTAGACTACACTGATTCCTAATAGCAAAGCAGCTTCCGCCCCTTGCCCAGCTGTGTAATCAGATAAAAATACAACGTGTTGGTCCAACTTCGCTGTCACATAGGAAAGGCATTTCCCACTGACAAGTTCATGGGCACCCAAAAAGAGAGACTATGGCAATGCTTGCTGGCAGCACACCACGTTTCCTGCCACGTGCGTGTCATCTTGTTCTCCTCATACCTAGGGTCTGTGGTCATCACTGGACTTTCAAGGAACATAAAGGACATTCAAAACAAAGTGCATATGGAGGGGGCTCTCCTACGAGGTTACACCTGTTGTTGTTAGGTGTTTCTGTGGCGCCAGTACTATGCATGGGGCATTTCCATGGGTAAGACAGACAGACACTACTACCCTGAAGAGGTTCTAAGTTGGTTCTAGCATCTTTAATTCTGGGAACCCAGTCTTTGCTAGGAATCTCAGGTCAGTTGTTTAGAAATAAAATCTAAGCTGACAAGAACGTGGAAATGTTGTAAACTGTTTTAGATGAGAATAGACGAATAGAAAGTGTTATTAATCAGCTTCTCCGAGTGTAAAAAAAAATCACGTGATGCACAGTGCGATTTCCCCATCTAGAACACTGTCCACTTTGCCAAAAACTCTGTGATTTCCATTTGTGGCATTGCCTCCATTATCTCAGTGTTGGGCTTCGTATAATCATTTCTCTTGAGAACTAATGCTTCACCAGCCTGGCCTTTAAGTGGGATATTCTTAGGATATTCTCCTCTGGTCTCATTCAGAAGGCCTTGGATACTTTATGGCAGCCAGTGTTCCTCCTACTCCTCTTCCCTCTTGTAAGCAAAAGAAATGATTCCTGAAGCTCAACCTAATCCGATCCACCCCTGCATTTTGTCTGCCTTCCATTCCCTCATTGCCTGCCACATCAGTCACAATCCCTCCTCATTCATTTCACACCCCACATTCTTCATCACCTCTCACTTGCCTTTCCCAGCTCTCCCACTCCTTGTCTTCCCATCCGGCCTCTCTCCCCTTTCACTGTTTGGGCATATGAAAAAGAGATAGACTGCGTGAGGGAAAGAGACACAGAGATCATCCTTCCTGAGGATGGTAGCATCAGGACAGTGGGCTGCGGGAAGTGTAACTGCTCTGAAATCTGATAAGGGAGTGTATTGGGGCAGTTGATCCATACTGGCAGAATAAGGGTTAAAGAGGGCCCTGAAAGAGCAGCCAAACTGGCGGAAGGGCTGCTGGGCCAATCAGAACCCAGGACAGGGAAGAAAAGCTGGCTGCAGGGCCAGAGCAGGGGCAGTCTCCCTTAGGCGCTGGAGGGAGAAGGTTCTGCTGGGTCAGGGGCTGTGGAGTCAGCCCCTGGGGCAGCAGAGCTCTGAAGGAAATGGGGCCTGAGACCTAGCAAAGGTAGCCTGTGAGAATCCTGTGGAGGGAGAAGAGGAGTGAGACTGCTGGGGCTTGGGAGGAGCCTAGTGGAGTTGGAGAAAGTCTGAGGTTGCTGGGTCTCGGAAGGAGCTGGAAACATGTCTGCAATAGGCGGAAGGCCTCATGGAAGGTATGGGGACTGTAGGGAAGTGGCTAAAGGGACTTACTGTGGAATGGGGGTTGAGATGATGCCTGGTGAGAGGCATACAGGGTTCCTGGACTGGGGACCAGAGAAGTGGATGGGCCTGGGTCCCTCCTAACCTCCTTCCTGACTGCTGGTGAGTGGTGAAGGACCAGAGGCAGCCACTGCGGACATGTGGGCTGCCGGGACTGGACTTTTCCCTGGAGGTGGGTTACCTTGTGTCACACTGTCCGGATTTAGGGGAGAAAATTATGATACTATTTCTTATTAATATTTCATAATGGTAATAATCCATAGGAACTATGCCATGTTTGGTACCAATAGAAAGATTGTAATTTGCTGGGAATGATTAGATGGCTTATATGTAGGAATTACATCTGTATTAGAAGTTAAGAATATGTTTGTTATATCTATATTTTAACCTGTGTGATTCTGGGAAACTCCCCAGGCTGGGAGCCATGTTAGTCTATTTCAGAAAAACAACAGAGTCCTGTGGCACTTTTAAAGACTAACAGATTTATTTATTGCATGAGCTTTCATGGGAGAAAATCCCACTTCGTTGTGACTGATGGGGAGACTGGTTTAAGTACCACCCATGAATGTTTGGGGAGTTTGGCTCCCGGTTTTGCAGCTTGCCCTGATTTTTGTAGGTTCAGGAGGTTATCGCAGGAGGCCCCAGTCACACCTTGTACTGGGACTCAGCCAGAGGGCTGATTTGCCCTGGAAAGGGCTAGAGATCATGGACAGCACCGGACAATGGAGGAGTGTACTTGAGCTTAATTCCCCAAATACTGTTGCCAGGAGTGCCTGCCAGGGGGGCAGGCTGATGGGTTCATGACAAGGAGTTATTCTGGAAAAATCAGTGCCCCTAGCAGCACTGACTTGGAGTCCTTCTGACTTGGAGACAGATGCCAGGAGGGTCTGTGGCTTCACCAGAAGGCACCTGGTGCAGGGAAGGTGACCTGGGAACAGTTGTGGGGGCAGAAATGAGGGGACCAGCAATAGGAATGAAAGGTGCTGCATGGGGAAAGGGCACATTTCAAATCTCTCTGCCATGGTTATCTGTGGGAGTGAGGCGGGCTCTGTGGTTAGATTGTTTTGAGAGATGAGTTAACAGGATTTTCTCTGGTGTCAAATTTCAAGGATGTTTCTTAGGTGAGCTAGAAGTTCTCGGGGGTTCTGCTGTTGCCAGGGATTGCTGGGAGGTTTCAGGGTCTGGGTAGGTCCTGTCCTTCTTCTCTTGTTTCCCCTTGGCTTGGTAGCCTGGGGGCCTTTCCTTGAACTGGACTCTTCACAGGAGTTTTAAGGATTCAAGTCCACGGGACCAGATGAACTGCATCCAAGGGTGCTGAGGGAGTTGGCCAACGTGATTGCAGACCTGTTGACAATTATCTTTGCTCATGGCGAATGTGGGAGGTCCTGTAGGATTGGAAAAAGGCAAATATAGTAACTATCTTCAAGAAAGGGAAGAAGGAGGATCCGGGGAACTACAGACCAGTTAGCCTCACCTCAATCCCTTGAAAGATCATGGAGCAGGTCCTCAAAGAATCCATCCTGAAACACTCAGAGGAAAATAGAGTGATCAGGAACAGTCAGCATGGATTCACCAAGGGCAAATCATGCCTGACCAACCTGATTGCCTTCTATGATGAGATGACTGGATTTGTGGATGTGGGAAGAGCCACTGACATGGTATACCTCGACTTTAGCAGGCTTTTGATACAGTTTCCCACAGCATTCATGAGATGGGAACTGAGCAAGCAGAACTCAGTGGTTTTTGGAGCAACCGTTTACCTGAAAACATGAGTGTTGCTTGGCATGGCAGGGTGGCTTCAGAGCTCTTCCCAGCTGAACACAGGGTGGAGGAAGAGTGTACAGGAAGGATGGAGCTATTTAGTGATAAAGGAGACAGATGGAGCTAACAAAAGTCCCTAAGGCAAGATAGGAAGTGGCTTCCCGGTGAATTAGCAGGTTGCAAGGACAGGCTATTGCAGTGGGGGATGTGAGGGTTAGAGGGAATGGTTGCAGGTGGGTGTGCAGGGCTGCGGGTGGCAGGTCAGGGATAGCTGGGAATGATATGAGGCAGAGTATCTCTCACTGTACTCAGAGTCACCTGTACTGGGGGGGTTCCCAGCTGATTTGATGACGAGAAGGATCTTGCAGAGCACTTGGACATTCAGGTTACGTCTCATCAGCATGGAAGGAAACGTCCCTGGGGCAGGTTTATTTGGTCCTTTGGAATGTCCTGGGAGCTGAGCTGAGCTGAGCACAGATGATAAGATTCTGGCCTCTTACCCACCCTTTGTTCCACTTTAGCCAATCCAAACTGTGAAAGGCTATGGAGCGGCCAGTGAGAAGGTGTGTCTGCACCAGGAAGAGATGTGGGGCTGGGCATGGCATGCTGGGAAGTTTCTCTGATGGCTTGGTTTATTCATTTCCAGCGGGTTTGTGTGGCTAGTGTACTGAATGAAGCTATTGCTGCTGAGTGATGGATTCAGGCAAGCAACACTATTACAGCAGCTCTGTGCTGTCCAAGAAGTCTTTCTTCATATGTGTCTAGGTACCTATGCCCACATGGCCTCTTTCGTCCCCAGTTCTCTGAGCTTGCACTGGGGCTATTCCTGCATAGTCGTTCCCCCAGATTTCCAGCCCCTTCATCGGGGGCGATGCTGCTCCGAAGAAAAGTTCGGGGCCCAGGCCTCGCCTCGTGGGCCCAATCCACCCCCAGGGCCTGATCTGGCCCAGATCCCAGATCAGGCTCCTGCCACCAGTGACAGGGGCCCAATCCGTGATCCCTGACTGGGATCGGGGCAGGCTGCCACTGGCCAGTGGTCCAGCCCTACCTCCCCAGTGCTGGATCCGCCGGCAGCAATGGCCCAGCCCCAGGTCCCTGGCCAGATTCGGGGAAGTGGTGCTGGGGCTCAGGGTTAGTGCCCTTTGTGTCCAGTGCCAGCAATGCTCCTGGGAACACGCCAGAGAAACACACTAAATGGATGAAAAATAACTGTCCAGGGTAAAAGTGGCAGGAGCCAGATGTCCAACGGAAAAGGATCTTTCTGCGTCACTTTAATTTACATCCTAAAAGCAATAAACTGACTGTAAGACAAGGCCAAAGACTGGCTTTTCAGAGCAGCTCCACAAAGGAGTTGGGATGTGCACGGGGATGTCTGGGTTCCTCCCAAACACTAACTTTTATGCTGTCTCTGCGCCCTGGCCTGAGTGGTTTGCTGCACAGCTGGGCCCTGACGTGCTGGGGGGCAATGGAGACGATGTGATAGCAGCGTCAGGTCTCTGAGCGGCTGAGCAGTACAAAGGCCATATCCTTCAGCAGCAATTGACCTTCTGGTCTCTCCCCTCCAGGAGGCTCGTTTTTACCTTGTTTCTAATGGGACCTAATGTGGAAAGTGATCTCATTTATACAGCAGCAAGGCAATGTCAATGGATGCTTCCAACCCATTCTGATTTTAATCTGCAACTTGCTCATGTTAGTGCATTAGCGTTTGATTGTATTAATTTTAATGGGCTTCTTCTAGGCCGAGCTCGTCTGGGGATGCTGAATTCGGAAAGGTCGTGTGTTCTGTTGAATTATGCTGTGTGGGTTTCCCCATCTCCCACGTCAGGAGATATAATTTAAATACAAAGAGAGGAGTCTGTTCTGGTGCAGGGAAAATATTTGGCTCTTCTATTTCTCAAAACACTGTCAGCACACAAGGAACAGCTCATAAGGGATTTTCCTCCAAGGAGAATCCATCTTCCAGAGAGGAGAAATTTGTATAATGGAGAGTTAGACTAAGTCAGTAATAGTGTCACTGGAAAGGAGCTGTCAAAGGACAAGCCTCTGCATGACACTTATTTCCAGAACTGTCAGGGTATAGCTGCTGTTTCCTTTTTATTATTCTTTATTACAGCCGTCTCAAGTGGCATCAAGGAGACAGAGTTCCCATTGTGTCAGATGCTGCACAAATACCCTCCCCTGAATGGGTAAAAGAGACAAAAGAATGGTTCTTGTCCCCATTTTACAGATGGGAAATTGAGGTATGGAGCCCAGTTTGCTTGTGTCTGAGCCTAGACCTGAACTCAAGTGTCTAAGTGTCACTGAAAGTCTGAGGGACTCTGGGTATGTTCACACTGCAGTAGAGGCCAGGCTAGCACCTTCCGTCTACACATAACCAGCACTCATCCTGGGCTCAGGCATAGGATCCCAGGACCCACAGAATGGAGGGTGCAGGCCTGAGTCGAGCCAGGACCCAGGGTTCAAGCCCTGTTGATTGACAGTGTATATGCAACCCACTGGACTCATGCTGTGGGCATGAGCCCAACACCCAGCTGCCTTTCTCTGTCCTCTGGTGGACAGTCCAGGTTCCCCACATTGCACCTGAACAAAGGGCTGGAGCAACCGCCTTTCAGAGGGTGCTAGGAGTCTGGGATACGAGCAGTGAGCCTTGGGCCCACAGATGCCATGGAGATGCTGGAGACTCAGTTTACCAGCGCCTGACCTGTGCTAGAAATGAGTGTAGACACTCTGGGAAAGGCGTAACACACCTAGGTCTGCTCATCCGAGTTCTCCTCACACTACACTGCAGACAGACCCTTAATATCAGTGGTCTCTTAGGAACTGAATGTTTTATCAAGGGCCATTTTAGAGGTGGTTTAAAAATAGGTGGTTTTAAAAAGAATCATTTTTCCCCAAATTGTTTTAATGAAAATCCCTGGAAGCTGAAAATGTATCTTTTCCTTCCTGCTGTAAAGGGGGGGGAGGGTGGAGGGGGGGGGGGGGATGAAAAAGGAGAAAAATCCAAGACCAAAACTAAAAATAAAAAAAAATAATGAAAAAAAAATCACCTTTCACTGTTTTGGGAAAAGTGAATGTTTTTGTTTATGAAAAAAGGCAATTATTTTATTGGGAGAAGAGTTTCAGATGAAAACATTGAGTTACTTCCAGTCCTTAAATGCCCAAAGAAAGTGAAGTCTGTGAGAAACGGTTTGTAGGATCGTCACCTTTGGTGTGATAGAGGATGCTAAGGAGGGTGGCGCAATCCTGATTCTGCTTTTTCTGGTTCCCTTCTGTAAAGAAGAAGAAAAACAGGACCCACTGTAATATTTCAGAAAATGACTATTTTTCCAACACTGCAAAACTTTGGACTTCTGCTGTGAAATCCCAGAGCACTGGGACCGAGGGGTGGCCACTCTGTACAGTGGGTCAGTCAAGGTGTGTAAGAACATTTCCCATTTGGATGTTTTACTGATCGGGCTTCGAATTCTGTGGTTTGCAAGGTCAGTTTTGTGGTTAATCCTGTGGCTGCATTAAGCACACCGCGTGCCATTTCACGAGCAGCAAGAGCACACGGTACACGCCTGACTCTTGACAAACACTGGCTAGTCTCTCCCGCCACTTGCAGAATTGCAGGAGCACTGACTCATCACAGTTCTGAGACATCTGAAGTGCTACAGCCCTGAAATTTGCTTAGCCTTTCAGTTTGCCCAGATGGAAAGGGAGGGCCGCATTTTCCCAGAACAATGTGTGTGCTCGATGTCTGACTCTAAGAATAACGTCCCCCCACCTCACACATGCATTCTGGAAGTCAGAGGTGGCTATTGGGGGCCCTAGGCGAAGGCCCATTGCAGACCCCGCTATAGGCCCACGCGGGGCCCCTCTGGGGCCTCGACCCCCAGCCACTGGCCAACCGCCATCCCTGTAGTATCTGGTCACCTCAGAACGATGCATATCCCCATGGGGAGAGGGGACATTCTCTACAGAGGGGAGCTGAGGGGCCGAGTGAGCTGCCTACGGTCACGCTGGGAATCTCTTGCAGAGTAAGGAATTGGATGAAGGTCTCAAGACCTAAGCAGGGTCCTAGCCACGGGCCAGTCCATCTCTTGCTCCTGCTTCCAGCACCTGAACCCTCCCTGCTGTTCTGCGTGGCCGAGTGGCGGCAGATGCACATACGGCAGGCTTAGCTTACAAGGGGTTGGTATAGATGTGATTTAACCATGGAGGTTTCTCACCAGGGAGGTCTACAGGAGTCTGCTTCTGCTGAGTTTTGTAGATTTATAGCTCTTGCCTGGCCCACTCTTGTTAGGTGACAAGCTGGTACAAGTGACTACGGACAGACACCAGTTAATTCCAGCCTCTTTCCCTGCCCCTGCCCCAAAAAACATAAATAAAGGGGACACCTTTTATCAGCCTGAATCCCCGCCAAGCTCTGCAAAGCCCTAGGCAGGGACTCTGGCTCGGAGCTAATCCTCCCCACCCCCAATGCAGCCTTTGAAGTTGACTGACTGGTTGCTATTTAATTCATGAGCAGGAAGCTATGCATATTTCACAAGGAGAAACAGCCCAGTTTTGGTGGGTTTCTTTTTCTCTCTCCCCGCGAGCGAAGAATGAGAAATCTCTGAGTAAAGCTAAAACCTCGCCATGTGCTGCTGTCTGAGTGACAGGCATGGCAGGTATATTTCCTGACCGCTCAAGCTGGGGGACGTGAGAGTAAGTCCCCCCACACCTCTTCCTGGCCCCATTGTCTTATTTCCAGACTGTCATGTTAACTGTACCTCGTCCCCACACATCTCTCCAGAAGATCCTCACCATACAATGGAAGGATCATACACTAACACAGGTGTCCTCATGGAGGCCGGTATCTTTAGTGTTGAGCCCTGATTATTCAGCAGCAGCTGAGGCGGAGCGGGCACTGCGTGCGCATGCCGGATGCACACCTAGCAACACAATTGCTGCACACTCAACTCATCGAAGGAGCAAGGAAATAGGGAGGCCAAAAGAAACGTGTCAAAGACACTCTTGAGACAGCTATCAAGAGAGATAGCATCGGCCTCACACCCTGGAGACAGTCGCCCAAACAGGGCTAACTGGCCGAGATTTGTCAGGGACGGAATGGCCACTTTTGAGGAATATTACCTTGCCTTGCTCACAGGAAAACGCCAGAAAAGAAAGGACAGACAATTGCCATGCACCAGTCGTGGCCTAACCCTGCCTCCAGACCTCTGCAATGTCTGCCAATGAGTTTGGGGCTCAAGGATTGGACTCCGCAGTCATGAAAGGACCCATATAAAATAAAATCTGTGAAAGATCATCCTTGACCAGGAGGGATTTTCACAGCCACTGCCGACAAGCCTGGTTATGGAACATAAAAGGCCATGAATGTTTAAATATGTTTTTTTGGAGGACAGCTGGTTTCTGAAACATAGGGTCAGTGTCATTTGCTGTAGATACATCAACTTCACTGGAGCTGTGGCCTCTGAGGGGCTGGTTTCCTGTTTCTACAAGCAGTGAAAACGGAACTATTTGATTGTGCTGTTCTGAACTAATCTAAGTGCAAATGAGACCAAAATATATTCAGTGAAATAACAGGTTTTTTTTTTAAAAAAAAAAAACAAGGTGCAAATTAACCAACAACCTGGTGGGAATCCTAAGTAACTGATGCTGTTGCAATCAGCTGATGTCAGAGATGCTAAGGAACATAGACTGGGGCTATGTCTACACTGGGTAATTTAAGTCGACTTAGTGTGTCTCCACTTAAAATTAAAGTCGACTTTGGGGGGAACTTAAAAAGTCGACCTAGAGCGTCCACACTGGACACCTAGGTAGACTTCTAGGGGCTTAGGAGGACCTCGGGCAGGTCCACGGGGGCAGGGGAGGAACCCCTTGCCCAATGCCAGGGGGCTCAGCCTTTGCCCCATTGTACATAGGTATAATGGGGCAAAGGAGGACAGGGACCCTGGCAGGACATGGGAGCAGGGAGGGCAGAGCTCTGCCCTGCCCTGTGGCATGCCAGGCTCCTCCTGTACTCCCCCACGACAGGGAGGGCATTGGTGTAGCCCTGGGGTAGCCGTAAATTGACTTAGGGCTACCCCACGGCTACACTGGATTAAGTCAACTCTAGGTAGTCGACTTAAGCCTTAGGTCTAGTAGAAAGGAGGTTTAATCAAGTTGACTTAATTTTAATTAAGTCGACTTAAGGAAACTGTAGTGTGGACGCAGGGTAAATTAAGTCGACTTAAGCAAACTTAAGTTGACTTAATTTATCAGTGTAGACACAGCCTGTGAGACTATTTGACATCTATCTGCTTTATATGCATTGCTTTGGAAGAATTCTAGAGCGAGTTAGAAAAAGTTGGTTTATGTGGGGGTTATCAAAGAGTGACCGTATTGACACTTATGAGAATCAAATTATATCAACCTTAAAATTATATGCATTTTCTTTATATTACTATTTCAAATGCTGATGATCTGTTGTGTGTTCAAACAGTGGCTGAGATATTGTTTAAATTACTCATGCATTGCAACTCCACAGCAAATCAAGAATACAGCTGCCAGCTGCTCTGCCAGCTATTTGAGGTATGCAAACACAAGTGTGTTCTCGTGACATCTGGAATCACAGCCCTTAAATTGTTGGTCTCTATTTTAGAAAATAACTACCTGTACAGAAGCATACATCCAAACAGCTTGAGTTCCTGCATTGTGTCTGCTGATTACCAGGGCCCATGATTCTGTTGCAATTTTAGATGGCATATAGAGACATCTAGTGACTGAATATTATAATGCAAATACACATCATTACACGTATTGTACATTCTTTTCTCCTTTTGTCTACAGTATCTTTTCAGATTATATAAGTGGGATTTCAAATGTGTGTGAGTGTAGCACCAAAACTGGAAGAGAACATGTCTGAGAAGCTAGGGATGATAAATTGGATAGTCAATTGCTTGAGTATTCTTTCATAGAATCATAGAATCATAGAATCATAGGGTTGGAAGGGACCTCACGAGGTCATCTAGTCCAACCCCCTGC
>ML686132.1:1066061-1086967 GCA_007922175.1 Pelusios castaneus
GATACCAAACATGACATAGTTCCTATGGATTATAGAGCATTTATGAGATATCCATTGAAAATAATATCATAAATGCTTCCTAAATCCAGACAGCGTCACACCCTGCCCACATGCCCTGCCAGGGTCCCTGTCCCCCTTTGGCCCATTGCACACAAGGGGTGTCCCCCCTGCCACTGTGGACCTACCCAAGGTCCCCCTAGCCCCACAAAGTCGACCTAGAGCATCCAGTGTGGACGCTCTATGTCGACTTTGTAAGTTCCCCTTTAAGTCGACTTTAATTTTAAGTGTAGACACACTAAGTCGACTTAATTAAAGTCGACTTAAAAGTGCAAGTGTAGACATAGCCAATGTCAGTGGAAAGATGGACCAGCTCCCATCAGCTTCATTAGGTTTTAGATCAGCCTCGGCCAGGATTGCACATCTTATTAAGAGAGAATCTATTAGCCAGGATCTCCAAACTGATCTAGAGGAAAATCTTCTCTGTCCAAACACAAATACCTGGCACAAGGTAATTATTAAATACACACACACACACAACTTAAGCCAACATTTGGCATATCTGGAAAGTTGCTCGTTAGCAAATCCTCTTCTCACTCTTTCATCCTCTCGAGTCCTGAACAACTTAAAGACAGCCACTGCTCTTCTGCTGTCTCCACATAAACAAAGCTATCCAGGCAATGTTGATGAGTTGAATACCACGAAATCATTCTCTCGTATTTGATTATAGGTATGGCTGGTAGTATCACCTATTACACTTCATCAATGTTCCCATTATAAGATGCAGTTTTCAGGTGCCAAACTTTGCCAAAATGTCTGAAAATGAGGTTAGGAACAAATATGTTGTTTTGTCCATGTTAAAAAATTCTGGTGACCTTGTCTTTGAAGAGCTTCAGCACCCTCATTCTTTGGAGCGAGGACTTTTAATTTGCTGGCATCTACCCTATGCAACTTTAATTCATTGTTCTTGAGTGTATGCATTCTGGTGCAGTCTGTAATTATCAAATCACATACTATTTTTCCAACAGGACAGGGCCTCATTCACCAAATAGGATGGATCTGCTCTGGAGCTGAATCAAGGCTGTGTGGTGAACAAGATTTGCATGTAGGGCCTCTGGTTCGCTTGTCACAGAAGTTGGAAGATGTGTAGCAAAGGAGGGTGGGGACAGTGGGAAGAGAAGGAAGAATGTCCAGGTGAAAACTGTTGAAGATCTGCACCATAGTTATGGATTCCATACCCGCCTCTGCCACAGAGCTCCTGAGTGATGCCGGGCCAGTCATTTACACCAAAAAATTCAAATCTGGTCACTAATTGTACGTTCCTTGTTTGCGGGTGCCCGAATTCAGATCCAGAGGTCTGACTTGCAGAAACACTGAGCACTAACAGCCACAATTGGAGTTCTGCTCTGAACTAAGTGCTAGATAAGGCTGAATCTTCTCAAGCCACATGTCCTCATCTTCTCAAATGGGACACATCAAACGAGTGGATCATTTGACTAATCTCTCGGTCCCTCACTTCCCTTGTTGATATTACTATGTCTTCTCCCAGTGAAAATAAACTGAGTCATGCCTGTGGAGCACTCAGACACTATAATGGTGAGGGCCACAAAAAAGAAAAAAGCCCAAGAGGAAATTAACGAATTCCATTCTGAGCAGGGTGTGAATAATGAGGAGTAAAGAAGGCACAGTGAACAGTGAGGATAAAACAATACACTGAATTAAGTAAGCACTGTTCTAATCTGTGCATCGAGTGAGGCAGGATCCTGTGGAAAATAGTTGCATGTGATAAGGTAACTACAGATGGTATCAAATGTAGGCACACAAGAGTCTGCATGAAGCTGCTCCTGCAGCCTTAATTCTGGGACTTCCAAATGACTGAGTGCTTCACCTTGCCACCATAATAATGGTTTGGGTTTTGATATTGTGGGTATAATATACAGAAGGAGGATGCATCATCCAGTCGTTAGGGAACTAGCCTCAAAAACCCCTGCTCTGCCACAAACTTCCCATGAGACCCTGGGCCAGTCACTTAGAATCAGATTTTCAAAGATGTTCAGTCATCTCAAGATGCAGATTAGGCAGTGACAGGGATTTTCAGAAGTGCTTATATGCATCTTCCAGTGCCTAAATACCTTTTAAAAATCTGGTCCTTAATCTCTCTGTGCCTTGGTTCCCCAGCTGCGAAATGGTGATTGCATCTGATGAAGTGGGTTGCAGCCCATGGAAGTTTATGCCTGAAGAAATGTGTTAATCTCTAAAGTGCCACAGGACTCTTGTTGTTTTTGCTACATAGAGATTAACACAGTTACCCCTCTTGACAATGAGGATTATTGCACATCCCTGCCACTCAGCGAGCTCCGAGGATAAATATACTAAAGATTGTGTGATGCCCAGATGTCCTGGTGTTGGGGGCTAGATCTGTATCCAAAGAGGAGAAGTCATTTAGCAGGAAGAGCTTGATACGCATAATCGCCTTTTAAAGAAAAGAAAAGAAAAGAAAAGAAAAGAAAAGAAAAGAAAAGAAAAGAAAAGAAGTTGTACATTGCCTATTGCCAGGTATACTCTTCTCCTGATCAGGGCCTACAACCGTAGCAAATTCTAACCTTAATACCATGACAAAAATGTATTACATTATCTTTGATGTTTGCTTTCCTAAGTAGAACATCTATTAGTGACACTGTAGCAATCTTTACATGCCTCATTGTACTCCACTGGTGAAGCCCCTTTATTCGTCTCTCGGGAGTGTGGGAGGAACCTGACTCAGGAATAGTCTTCAGGGAAGAGTGTTTGCTGTTACAGAAGCAAAACTCATCTGGAAGCAAAATGCCACATGTTGATTTTAAGCAGTACTCCTGTCCTTTCAGTATATATCAGCCTGACTTTTGTGAGTAACATTCACTGTTGCTGCAAATCTAGATTCTTCATGAAAATGTAAAACAATGAGAGAAAGTAAAATCATCGACTTCGTTGGTATTTTTATAATAAGACAGCAGATATTAGGCTGGGGAAGGTAAGAGAATCGGGGTGAGGTGGACAAAGACTGGTACAGATTCACCCTGTGAAACGTGACAACTGCTACAAAATGATGAGTTTTGTAGATGTGACTCTGATACAGGAAGAAAACTGGAGCCTGAAGAGATACAAATGTCTCCCGTTAAAGACCATAAACTGCTTTCACAGCCCCAAGCATTCATGCTGCCTCCAGCACAACCAGTTCTTCAAAATGGGAGAACAATTTGGTGGAAAGACTAAGATGACATAAATTGTAAATAGAGCGGCAGGGAGAGAGATGGAAGGAGGAAGGTCTCCAAAGGGAAAGGGCTGAGAACGTACAGGAACCAGTGACAGATGAGCACACATTCTGGTGGAACGTCTCAGTCAGCAGTCCTAGAGGAATCGCAAACACTGCCTAGGGGTCCCCATCAGGACAGGGCTTTGGACACTGTAGTGCGGTAGTTGTCCTGCTTCGATGTTGAAGGAGTTAAAGACCCAGGGAAGGGCTTATCCAATTGGGGCAGGAGGCTGCAGGGCCAATCAGGGCCTAGAGGCCTGTATACGAAGAATGCTACAGCTCTTGCTCTGGGAAGTTTGCCTCTGGCCAGTGAGGAGGAAGGGTATGTTGTTGGCTTGGCTGGAGGAAATAGAACTGAGGACAGCTCACAGGGGACTGCCAGAGTTTGGCAGGGACACACAGCCGTGATACAAGGGCCCCAGGTACTTGCGGAAGTGTGGATATGGCCCAGAGGATGTGGTTAGCTGTGTGCCAAACTGGAATGGAGGGGGTAGAGGTGGCATGTTTAGGCAGAACACATAGGGTCACTGAGCCAGGGCCTAGAGAATTGGGTGGGCCTGGGCCCCTCTCTTCTCTCCCAGGCAGGAATGGTTGTAGCCACTGACTCAAAGTGGGCTTACCCCAGAATTGGGGGAAATAGAAAGGACTCAGCCAGACGGCTGGGGTCCTGAAATGACTAGAGACCATGGGGGAGAGAGAGAGAGAGAACACAGACAACCAGATAGGTGGCCACTTGAGTAATTCTCCAATTGCAACACCAGGAGGCACCCGTCAGTGGGTCACATGCAAGAACCCACCTACAGACTCTCAGATTTACAACATTTTAGAACCCTGCAACACACACTAATTATCTATAACAGGATGTACCTTATAATATACATGGAGTTTGGGAAATAAGCTGGAAGAACAGGAAATATTAGTACACAAGGTGACTTAATTGGCATTACAGGAATTTGGTTGGGTAAATTTCATGACTGAGACACTGGTATAGAAGGGTACAGCTTTTTCAGGAAGGACAGGCAGAGAAAAAGGGGTAGGGGGGTAGCCTTCTAGATCCAGCATACAGATAATTGCTCTGAGGTCTGGAAGGAGGTAAGAGGCAAACAATGTCTCTTGGTAAAGATAAAAGGGAGAAAACATAGGGGTGACATCACAGTAGGGAGTCTACTATAGACCATCAAAACAGGAAGAAGAGGTGGATGAGGCATTTCTAGAAAAAAATAAGAGACCTATTCAAGGCGCATGACCAGGTAGCAATGGGGGGCTTTAACTACCCAGACACTCGTTGGAAAAGTAATACAGCAAAACAAACTTAGGTTCTTTGTGAACAATGTTTTGTTTCAGAAAGTGAAGGAAGTAACCAGGGCAGAAGGGGGATGGCAGGGAGGTGTAGCCATTTTAGCCTTGATTCTGACCAACTGGGAGGAATTTGTGGAGAATCTGAAGGTGGAAGGCAATTGGGTGAAAATGCTCCTGCAATGATATATGTTATGATTGTAAGGAAAGGAAGGAGTAAGAGCTGCAGAATACGGACAACTGACTCTTGTTGCGAAAAAGGCCAATGGCATATTAGGCTGCATCAGTAGGAGTATTGCCAGCAGATCGAGGGATTGTGATAATTCCCCTCTATTCGACACTGGTCAGGCCGCATCTGGAATACTGTGTCCAGTTTTGGGCTCCCCACTACAGAAAGGATGTGGACAAATTAGAAAGAGTCCAGCGGAGGGCAACAAAAATGATTAGGGGGCTGGGGCACATGACTTATGAGGAGAGACTGAAGGAACTAGGCTTATTTAGTCTACAGAAGAGAAGACTGAGGGGAGATTTGATAGCAACCTTCAACTACTTGAAGGGTTGCTCCAAAGAGGAGAAGCTAGGCTGTTCTCGAGGGTAACAGAGGACAGAACAAGGAGCAATGGTTTCAAATTACAGCTGGGGAAGTTAAGGTTGGATATTAGGAAAATCTTTCTCACTAGGAGGGTGGTGAAGCATTGGAATGGGCTATCTAGGGAGGTGGTAGAATCTCCATCTTTGGAGATTTTTAAGGCTCGGTTAAACAAAACCCTGACTGGGGTGATTTAGGGGGAGTGGTCCTGCTTTTAGAAGGGGGTTGGACTAGATTACCTCGTGAGGTCCCTTCCAACCCTATGA
Source organism: Pelusios castaneus (assembly GCA_007922175.1). Classification (NCBI taxonomy): domain Eukaryota; kingdom Metazoa; phylum Chordata; order Testudines; family Pelomedusidae; genus Pelusios; species Pelusios castaneus. Next base: position 1,071,502 of record ML686132.1, read on the forward strand.
TTCTATGGTTCTATGATTCTATGACTTCAAAAAAGCGGACACTGACTGACTTAGGCTATGTCTACACTTATTAATTTAAGTCGACTTAGCATGTCCACACTCAAAAAATTAAGTTGATTTAAAGGGGACCCTGCCAAATCGACTTAGAGCATCCACACTGGATGCCTAAGTCGACTTGTAGGGGCTAGGTGGACCTGGGACTGGTCCACGGTGGCGGGGAGCACTCCTTGCCAAGTGCCAGGGGGCTCAGCCTTTGCCCCATTGTACCTGGGTACCATGGGGGCTAAGCAGGACAGGGACACTGGCAGGGCATAGGAGCAGGGTGGGCAGGGGTGCGTCCTGCCCTGTGGGAGGGCATGCCAGGCTCTGGCTGTGCCAGCCACTCTGGCAGGGAGGGCAGTGGGGAAGCCCTGGAGTCCTTTAAGTTGACTTAATGTCGACTTAGGGCTAATCTGCCTCCACACTGGCTAAGTCAACTTTATAAAGTTGACTTAGCCAGTAAAGTTGACTTTAAAGTAGGTTTTATAAAGTTGACTTTAATTTTCCTTAAATCGATTTAAGCTGCTACTTAAGTCAATTTAAGGAAAACGTAGTGTAGATGCAGATTAAATTAAGTTGACTTATTTTGTAAGTGTAGACGCACCCTTTGAGAGCTGGTAGGTAAGGTCACATGAGCAGAAAATCTAAGGGATGAAGGGTTTCAGCAGAACTGGCAGTTTCCCAAGGAGACTATATTAAAGGCACAACTGCAGCTTATCCCGATGCAAAGGAAAGAGAGGAAGAACAGTGAGAGGCAAATCCGACTCATCAGGAGAACTTTAATGACCTGAAAATCAACAAGTGGAAACATGGATGAATTGCTAATGATCGCACCCGCATGTAGGGACAAAAGTGGAAAGGCAAAAGCACCAAATGAGTTGTACCTAGTCAGGGATACAGATGGCCATAGAAAGATAGTTCCAGGAGCCAGAGGAAAATGAAAGGTACCAGAGAGATCACAGACACAAGAGGTGTATGAATTCGAACGTGGAGGGCAGGTGTTGGTAACAGACCCTGTGTTTACCCAGGGGAACTATCAGGCATTGACAGTATACGGACGTGAAATTACTCGTCCTAGAGAAAGTGCTTATTGCCTCGTTGGTCCTTCGCATCTGGCCCTCGGAAAGGATGGAAGGAGAAGCATGGCCATGGGTGCACCCAGGAGGGATGGAGCCCCCCTAACTTGGAGATCAGGGCCACCCACTGCAGCACCTGCTGCAGCATGAACTTTGCTACCGCGAGTGTGAGACTGGCCAGCAGCTACGGCCACAAGTGGAGAGGCTCTGCTCCCCTTGCGGGCCGACCCTATAGCTGCGGTGGGTAGAAACGTTCATGCCACTGCTGGGCACTGAGGTGGGAAGGCCTGATCTCACCACCTTTCCCCCTCCCTCCTCCTCAGGAGCAGCTCAGCTAGCTGCTGGTCACATGACTGAGAAAGGCTGGTAAATCAATCCTGTCTGATTTAGGCCTGACCTGAACTCTACTACATGGCCAGAGACAGGGCTTGCAAATGTGCATGAATGAATTTAGCTTTAGACATCTTAATACTTCCACTTAAGTACAGTACATACATAATATTTCCAAGATTGGGGCCATAATTTATATGCAATTTACTAAGAAAAAGTATACCCAGCCCTTTTTCCAGAATTCCATATGGTCCACATTTAAAACAAAACAAAAAATGTATGAATGAAGGTAGAAAACATATCAGGCGAGTCCTACACATAAAAGTAAAACTTGCACCAAAATACCTGGTATGCTATGTATTAAATTTAAATCAGATCTGCTTCTCTTATTTTTAAAACGTAAGTATGATTAGAAAGCGATATTCTGAAAATAGAAAAGGGCACAAAACTAACAGAGCTATTTTGAGTGTTATATACCAAAATATTAATTCCTGTTTTTAACATCATTAAACTTCCAAATCCAAATATTTAGTGGGTTTTGTCTAAATGCTGTAAAACTAGTTTGCTGCCCCGTTGTCTCATGGATGCATACTTCGCAAAATTAAATCACAAAACTAACACTTGTTTAGCTGATTGTTATTTATTAACTTAATAAAAAGTCTTGCAATAAATATAGGATTAACTGAGTCTAGTCTTCTCCTAGTGGCTCTATTCATCCATAAACATAATAAATTAAATGATATAAGAACAGATGAACATTTATTAGGGCTTTCTGCATACCTGCCTGTGGCATTATTTGTGGATGTGTATCATAAAACACTCTGCGGCTTTATTTTTCTCTTTCTTTCTCAAGTTTAATTTCCAATTAACTGATATTGGTATCTGGGAGTAGCTTTCTCTTCCAAAGGAGGGTGTATTTGCTATACGGGCCAAACCATTTCATCTGTAAATCAGATGAAGCACTGCAAGCTCATACTACTAGACAATACTTGGAATGATCCCAGGGTACAGAGGCCTTGTACATTCTGAAGACAAAATCAAGGAATGTCAAGCAGATAAAATAATTTTCGTCACAATGAAGACAGTTCTGCTTAGGTAAAATACATGGAAGAGAACAAGAAAAAAGAGCTGAAATGCAAATATAGTTTCAGAAGCTAAGAATGGGCAATGATTTATATGCACTTATAATAATTTATTTGGGGGCTGAGTGCAATTTATCTTAAATCATCAAAAATTAATGAGCAAGGGAGAAGGGGGTTTTAATAAACTGGAACTTGAGGGCCCTTAGGAAGTCCAGCTCTCCATAGTGGAGTTAGTATTTGACTGTCTAATTAAATGTCGTGTTGTCTGTCATCCCTCTAGATGCTGTTGTCGGTCCCCTCCCCAGAGCACTTGGCTCTTCATTTCTCTGATAAAGAGAACTGCGGACACACATTGCCCCAGCCCGCTAGTTGACAGAGTACGCAGGAGGAAGCAGTGGGGTTGGGGGCAGTTGTGTGATCCCCACTGTGCTGCTCCCCACCGGATACGAGTCATTACCACCCACGAGTCCGGGTGCTTGGCTAACTCTGCCGCAGCTCACGCTTTTCACTCCACGGGTCCCTGATTCAGTCCGTGCATGGACAGCCAAGACTGTGGCCATGCAGCAAGTAGCCGTGCAGCATCCTGAGCGACGTGCGAGGCTCCAGGGGGCAGAGATGACCTCCCACTCATAGGCCACGCTTCCTCACAGACTTTAACATCCAGCCTCACCTCCTGCAAACTGCAGGCCACAGAACCTCTCCCACCCACTCCTGTCATGGACACCTCGCCTCTGGCTGAGTTACTGACGTCCTTTAATCACGGTGGGGAGATTTCAAGTTACTGAGTATCGCCCTACTTTAAACCTACATGTCCCATGCTGCAGAGGAAGGAGAAAAACCCTCAGAGTCTGCCAATCTGACGCAGGGGAAACTTCCCTCTTGACCCAAACATGGTGATCAGCTAAAACCTGAGGTGGTGGGCGAGTCCCACCAGCCAGAGCTTCTGAAAGCATTCTTTGCAGGAACTACGGCCCTCCCCACCTAGCATCCCACCTCTGACCACTGGAGAGATTTGCTGATAGCAGCTGAGGATCAGATGCATGCCATTGCATCATCATATCATCCCCTCCATAAACTTATCAAGGTCAGCCTTGAAACAAGTTCGGTTTCTGCCTGCAGTGCTCCCCTGGGAAGGCTATTCCAGAACTTCACTCCTCTGATTGTTAGAAACCTGCATCTAATTTCAGACTGACACTTCTGCATGGACAATTGAGATCCAGTTATTCTTATGTCCACATTGGCACGTAACTTAAATAACTCCTCTCTCGCTTTATATACAGATGTATTTCCAGAGAGAAGTCATACCTCCCCTCAGCATTCCTTTGCTTAGGCTAAACAAGCCAAACTCTTTGAATCTCCTTTTTCAGGTACATTTTCCATTCCTCAGATCATTTTTCTAACACTTCTCTGCACCTGTTCCAGTTTGAACTCATCTGTCTTAAACATAGGAGACCAGAATTGCAAACAATATCCAAATGAGGTCTCACCAATGCCTTCTCTAATGGTACAAACACTTCCTTGTCTCTACAGAATCATAAATTAGACTTTCCAGTGACCTCAGGAGGACATCTAGTTCAAACCAGGACCATCTCCAACTACCCCAACCCAGCCAGGGCTTTGTCAAGCTTCACCTTAAAAACCTCCAAGGATGGAAATATTACCACCTTCCTACATAACCCATTCCAGTGCTTCACCACTAATATTCTAATATCCAACCTAGACCTCCCCCATTGCAACTGGAGACCATTGCTCCTAATTCTGTCATCTACCGCCACTGAGAACAGTCTAGTTCCATCCTCCCTGGTACTCTCCTTCAGGTAGTTAAAGGCTCCTATAAAATCCCCCCTCATTCTTTTCTTCTGCAGACTAAACAAACCTAGTTCCCTCCGCCTCTTCTCATAAAACAACGGCACACTGTGGACTCATATCCAGCTTCTTGTCCACTGTAATCCCAAGTGCATTTCTAGCCATTTGGTCCCCAGTCTTTAGCAGTGCATGGGATTCTTCTATCCTAGGTTCAGGACTTTCCCCTTTTCCTAGCTGAACCTCATCACATTTCTTTTGGCCCAACCTATCTAGATCACTCTGTATCTTATCCCTGTTCACCTGCATATCTACCACTCCCCACACCTCACTGTTAACTGCAAACTTGCTGAGAATGCAATCCACTCCATCCTCCAGATCATTAATGAAGATGTTGTACAAAGCTGGCCTCACCACATTGACCCCGGGGCACTCCGCTTGTTATGGGTTGCCAACTAGCCATCGAGCCATTGTTCACTACACATTGAGCCCAGTGATCTAGCCAGGTTTCTAACCATGTTATTGTCTATTCATCCAACTCACACTTCTTTAACTTATCTTAGAAGAATAAGATAAGAATCCTGACAAGAATATTGTGGGAAAATGTGCCATGAAAAAGGCTAAAGAGTCCTAGGATGCATCAGAAATTCCTTGCCTGATGCAGCTTAGGACTGCATTAGCCTTTTCCATGACCACATCACATTTATGGCTCTTAGTAAACCTGTGATCACACAGTACATCCAGGTCTTCTCTCTTCCTTTCTCACTTCCAGGTTATAGCAAAAGTTCGTGTTGTTAGTTCATAGTTTCATGATCTGGCACTTTGCACTATTAAATTTCATCCCACTTCTATTACTGCAATCTTTACAAACATCCAGATCACCTTTTTCAATATTCCAGTCCTCCTCCATATTGGCACTACCGCCCAACTTTGCGTTATCCACAAATTTTATGAGAGCATATTTATTTTGGTGTCAAGTCAGTAATACAATGTTAAATAAGACTGCTCCCAAGAACAATCCCTGAGGAATTCCACTAGTAACCTCCCTCCAATCTGACAAGCCTCCTTTCAGTATGACCTGTTGTTGTTTCCCCGTTTCTGTGTTTCTGATCCATCTTTCATTTCTCATATTAATCCCCATCTTCTCAAATGTAACCAATAATTTCCCATTTGGAACTGTATCACACGCCTTCATAAAATCCAGGTATTTATTTAGGGGTTTGGCCATGCCTATGTAACCTTCGGGTGGGCTAAATTCATTTAGTTGCCCTTCTCCAGTGCCCCACAGAAATCAATCCCAACCCCTATGGGGAAAGCAGCTGGAGACCCAGGATCCAGTCTGTACAGGACTCACGGCGAAGCTTGCTCAGAGCTACACTCACACATTAAAATACTACTAAAAACAAACATAACAATGAACTTTATTAACTACTAACTAAATGAACCTTATCCTAAGAAAACAAACTACAATTAACCAAGAACAATCCCTTGCATGAAAGATACCCAAGAGTCCCAAAGTCTGTGTGGAGTTCACCCAACTCTCAGCTACAGTCTCTGTTCCAGTGTGGAAGCTTGAGTGGCAAGAAATAGCTGTCCTCTTCTTTCTTTGCTGGGATTCTCTGTAGCATTACATGCAGGCTTTCTCTTCTCCTCTGCAACCAGCCCTCAGTCCCATATGCATGTTTGCAAGGTCTGTCGCAAATGACTCCTTTACATGGAGAAAACATCTTGTTCACTCCTGGCTCAGCTCCTCTCCAGAACACTGAGCACATGGTCTCCCCTCAAGGCAGCTCCTGCCTGCTGTCTGCTTAGGCTGCTGCTCTCCAGTCATCTGACTGACAACATCACATCACACCAGCAGGGCACACTGTGGATCATGCTCAAAATGCTACTACTCCCTGCTTCTGGAAGTTTCCAGTTGTGGGTCACTAATCTGCCCAACAACAGCAACCCACCCTCAGCAGGTCTCTCAGAGATAGCCTTTTCAGGCATATGGGTTACACCTAGATTATCATCAATCTCTACTTCAGTACTTAGCAATGGCACTTTTCTTTCTTTGTTTTCTTTTTATTAGGATGTCAAACAATTAAAAAAGTTAATTTCATTTAACCATGAGATAAAAAAATTGTTGGAATTAATTACAGTTTTAATTGCACTGTTAAATGGTAGAATATCATTTATTGAAATATTTTGGATGTTTGATTTCAATTATAACAGTGTATAGTGCTCACGTTATATTATTTTATAACAAATATTTGCACTGTGAAAATAAGTGAAATAGTATTTTCAATTCACCTTATGGAATATTGCAGTGCAATCTCTTTATCATGAAATGTAACTTACAAATGTAGATTTTTTTGTTGTTATACATCTGCTCTCAAAACCAAAACAATGTAAAACTTTAGAGCCTACAAGTCTACACAGTCCTACGTCTTATTCAGGCAATCACTATGACAAACAATACCTTGCAACACCAGCTACAATGGTGCCATGCAAATGCCTTCTCCTCCCTTTCAGCTGACACTGTAAATAAGAAGTGGTCAGCATTAGCTCCAGTAAATATAAATACATTTGGATGATTGCACTACAGTATAGTTCAAAAATACTAGCTCTTTTCTTTGTCTTTTAAAATGCAAATATTTCTAATAAGAATAATAAAATCAAATGAGCCCTGTAGACTTTGTGTTCTGTGTTGTAACTGAAATCAATATATTTGAAAATATACAAAATCATCCAAAACCTGTATGATAAATTTAAATTGCTATTCTAATATTGTTTAGCAGTGCTTTAGAAACTGCAATTAAATGGCTTTTTAAAAATCAATTTAGTCATAGAATCATAGAATCATAGAATAATAAGGTTGGAAGGGACCTCACGAGGTCATCTAGTCCAACCCCCTGCTAAAAAGCAGGACCACTCCCCCTAAATTATCCCAGCCAGAGTTTTGTCTAACCGAGCCTTAAAAATCTCCAAAGATGAAGATTCTACCACCTCCCTAGATAGCCCATTCCAATGCTTCACCACCCTCCTAGTGAGAAAGTTTTTCCTAATATCCAACCTTGACCTCCCCACCTGTAATTTGAAACCATTGCTCCTTGTTCTGTCCTCTGTTACCCTCGAGAACAGCCTAGCTCCCTCCTCTTTGGAGCAACCCTTCAAGTAGTTGAAGGTTGCTATCAAATCTCCCCTCAGTCTTCTCTTCTGTAGACTAAATAAGCCTAGTTCCTTCAGTCTCTCCTCATAAGTCATGTGCCCCAGCCCCCTAATCATTTTTGTTGCCCTCCGCTGGACTCTTTCTAATTTGTCCACATCCTTTCTGTAGTGGGGAGCCAAAACTGGACACAGTACTCCAGATGCGGCCTGACCAGTGCCGAATAGAGGGGAATTATCACATCCCTCGATCTGCTGGCAATACTCCTACTGATGCAGCCTAATATGCCATTGGCCTTTTTGGCAGCAAGGGCACACTGTTGGCTCATATTCATCTTCCCATCCACCATAACCCCCAGGTCCTTTTCTATAGCGCTGCTACTTAGCCGATCGGTCCCCAGCCTGTAGCAGTGCATGGGATTTTTCCGTCCTATGTGCAGGACTTTGCACTTGTCTTTGTTGAACCTCATGAAGTTTTTTTTGGCCCAATGTTCCAATTTGTCCAAGTCTCCCTGGCTCCTGTCCCTGCCCTCCAGAGTATCTACCATTCCCCCCAGCTTGGTGTCATCTGCAAACTTACTAAGCATGCAGTCTATCCCATCATTAAGATCATTAATGAAGATGTTGAACAGAACCGGCCCCAGGACTGACCCCTGGGGCACTCCACTTGTTCCTGGTTGTCAATTAGACATTGAGCCATTGATTCCTAGCCACTGAGCCCGATGATCCAGCCAGTTTTCGATGCACCTTACAGTCCACTCGTCCAACCCATACTTCCTTAACTTGCCAACGAGAATGCTGTGAGAAACCATATCAAAAGCCTTGCTAAAGTCGAGGTATACTATGTCAACGGGTCTTCCCACATCCACGATTTGCCCTTGGTGAATCCATGTTGACTGTTCCTGATGACTCTATTTTCCTCCAGGTGTTTCATGATGGATTCTTTGAGGACCTGCTCCATGATTTTCCCTGGGTTTGAGGTGAGGCTGACCGGTCTGTAGTTTTATGATTGAGCTTTTGGTCCTCCCACATAATGAATATATTAATTATTTATTAGTATTCTATATTAATTAGTCCATGTGGATAGTATGATTATGGTATGCAGATATATGGAAACATATGAGACCACCTTATATTTAAGCATCATGGTCCTTTCCAATCTGGTGTTCTACTTTGATGCTTCTCTTTGTTATCACAGATGGGGCAAGACACGTCTCTTAGGCCAATTACAGGTGCCCTCTGTACTATCAATAGTAGTACGCTGCGAGTTTTTGAAACACTGGGATAGGCATTATTACAGTGTGGCCCACAGTGCTATGCATATGAGAAGTAAAACCCATGTAGAGTAATGACATTACAAATGAGGCCTTTGTATATGACTTCTTTGTTATTAATCGCTACTCTGTACTATCCACCCATGTTGTAGGTTATCCTTGTACCTGCTAGTAAGCTTTGCTGGGCAGGAAACAGGGATGGCTAACTTCTCTTTTCCATTGGTTGTATTGCTCTACGAGACACCAATAGTTGACGTAGTAGATCCAGTTGTTTTTTATGCTCTCTTCCAGATATCTTACTTGAATGGACAGTAAGCTGTTTATTAAATTGCTGTGTCAGCATTTAATATTGGTTCCTAGAGACTGAACAAGATTGTTTTGAGTAACATGTAGAATGCAGTCACTGTCCCTAAATTGTGACCAGTAGCGACAGGAGATTTCTTTACACAATTTGTAGTTAGCATGTAACTTCATGATTAGGTTTTCTGTTTGCTGGTTGGTTGGTTTTTAATGTTTGTTTTTCCCTCGCCTTTATGTCGTTTGCCCTCATTGGTTTGTTAATTTTTTACCTGTGCGTTGATAGAACAGTTTAGTAATGCTATTCACATTGTAAATGGTATACTGCAATAATACAGCAACTTAGGAAAATAATACAGTAGTAATACAAGCTAATAGTTCTGTGGCACTTTTAAAGACTAACTAATTTATTTACTGCTTGAGATTTTGTGGGCACAATCCCACTTTGTCAGATATCTTTAAAAGTGCCACAGAACTCCTTGTTTGTTTTGCTGAAATAGACTAACACGGCCACTACTCTGGAACGAGTAATAATACAGTTGCTTTTACACATTAGCCAAATTTAAATTAAATGACCTATTAACCAGGTCCAGCTAGTGGTTTTCTAACCGATTGCCTCCTTAATTGTCGACACACGGTCTGATTGCCTCCTTAATTGTTGATACATGGTGTACTGAGATGTTTACCAGACCAGACTATTATTTATAAAATACTTCAGTTTTCTTTTCTTGGTGCCTCAGGTTTTCTTTATAGTGTACTGATATCTTCTGATGTCTTTGGGGTGTGACATCTTCAAGTCACTTTGGTCTGAGGGGTGCAACCTTAAACGGTTAGTTAACATCAAACATTTTCTCATGTTTCTTTTGCATTTGTTTTGTTTTCAATAATCAAAACTTAATACACAGATTGTTAGTTTGTTTACAATGCAGTAGGGACCAAGACCTTTATAACAAGAGCTATACTTTTACAACTGTATAGAGAATCACTTTTACTTGGTGTAAACTAAAATATTATACTACATGTAATAATTGCTAAAATAGATGCTCAAATCTTGTATGAGGTGTGTTGCTTTCCCCTACTGAGCACTGTTTGAGCAAAAGAGTTAGGAACAGAATGCTTGCCCAGACTTTTTAATGTGCTTGTAATACCCATTCCACTTCTATTAGCTGATTGGCAGCAGAAAATTTAACAACCGCTACTTCCTTTTAACCTATCGGAAAAGAAAACTTAAGTTAAAATTGAATCAAATTTAAATAAAACTTAAATAAAATAAAAATTAAATAAAAATCAATTTAAAATATAGGTCTATGAAAATACTTTGCGGATATTATTCTTTTAAAATGCTTAGATCTAATTCAGGAAATAAAGGTGGAAACCTATTAAAATTGTTTGGTTAGCTTTAAAATTTTGGCACATGACCAGATTTAGTATGTATTGTTATACATTTCACCACTTCTACTATAACATTCTTATAACTATACTTTAATATTTAATAAAGATGTCAACAAGTTTATAAAAACCCTGAAAAGAAATTGATATTTTGCTAATATGACCTTTGCATTAATCTTGTAAATTTCCTCTTACATTTTTCCTTTCAATACCCAAGCTGTGATTAATAAAGCATTATTTTCATTTGCAACTGAATTATTTATTGGTGCAAAATATATATGTACATATATTGATAAATAAGACCTTCTTGAAATGTACTGAAAAATTGATATTATAATGGTTATACTCCAACCATAATATTAAAATAGTGTGGTTCCACATATATTTAAAAATATATATATAAAATTGATTTTTGTTGCTACAAAATAAAAACAAAAGCAAAAGTAGTCATGTGACACACATAATATAAAACACAGGACAACATTCATGACATACAGGACAAATTTTCAATTAAAAACAAATGGTACCAGACTTTATATTTATAATTGCACAGGATAAGGTATTAAGATCTACAATTATTAAGGTTATGCCTATCGGAAAATAGACTGGTAAATCAAAGAGTTCAACATTTAAATAAGCAAGCTAATGCCTTTTTTATTAAAAAAAATAAGAATTGATAAAAAACATATGAAGTTATTTCTCAAATTTGTTGTATTTCATAATTTAAAGTATTTATTTTGAAATTTTGGTGTATGGAATATGAAAAGCCCAAATTTCAAATGTTAGTCAGGGGTTAGGATTAGAAGCAGTCTGAATTTCTGTTGCTTGGCAACCCTGTCTTCAAAAAAGGGAGGAATATTTCCTTCTGTTGCATTCCTGAAGGGTTAAAATAATTAGCTTACTAGACTTATTTAAAGGAAAGTTTTTACTTTGTTTTCTATTTATTTTTATTCTGTTTTCAGTTGTTTCATGTTTTTAGGAATAGTGCTTTCTGTAATAAACTATAACTTCTAACTTTTTAAAAGAAAAAAGTGAGTGCAAGTGAGGAGAGGAAGGAGAGTGAGGGAAGAGAAATATAAGAAAGGAGGAAGACTTGAGTCAAAGGAGAGATTAACTCTATCAAGGTGTGCTATTCCCAGGCGAGAGGCATTTTAATCTGTGTTGTTCTGCGTCCGGCACGGATGTCTGTTTGGCTGAATGCATATGTTTCTGTATGCGTGTTCCCTCACGATTAACTCTGGCCCAGATTTTTAAGCGAGAACTCAGTTAGTTCAGTGATGTAAAGCCTGGCTCAGACCATTAACGGGAACTTTGTTAGCCCAGTGGGGCTGAACTGAGGTGCTCCTTTGGTTAATGCTTTGGGTTACCTTTGACTCAAATATCTAGTGAGAACTCAGTTAGCTCAGTGATTTGGAGCCTAGGTGTACCCTCTGTGCAAGAGGTAGACCGAGGTAACACTCGTGATCGAAGAAACCAACACGACCACGTATCTCTGTAGAAACGAAGGTGCCAGGCTAGGCTTTATTGCAACGTAGCACAATGGCAAGCAATCAATTTCAACCCATTTCTGTGCTCAGCGCAATGGAGCAGATCAACTGATGGCAGGAGTCTCTGCCACCCCCTCAGCTGCACACACTCTGGGTTCGCAGAATCCTGCTTTTATACCCTGCTCAGACCTATTGGCTCGGCCCCCTTGGGGGTCCAAATTTACCTTGATTGGTTCTTATATCCCTTTTTGATGCCACCCATTAACTTGAAAGGTCCATGCATCCCTGAACATCTCCATCCTGTGGTTACGTGTACCCTTGCACTGGATAGTTCAAAGCATCTCTTTTTATCTTCTTGGCACTAGGCCAACTGGACAACTTCAAGGTCCTTTTCAAGAACTTTTCCACTCCAGCTGCAGTTAACTTCTTGCCAATTTGTGTGAGGTCAGACTGCCTTATCCTGACTCCTGTCAACTTGACCTATTATTCAACTCAGGTCTTCTGTTTTGACTTGCTTTGCTAGGCCTTAGGCCTCAGTCTGACCGTTTCTACTTGTCATTTCTATTTTAACCTTTCACTTTCTCCTATACAAGGTACCAAAAAGTATAGGAAGCAACAAAGATTTTAGCAAACAGAGATGATATAATAGAAAAGTTAACTGATACGTAGAAATGTTTAAAACAAAAGTGCTATATTACTAGGGTAGGGGCAATAGGCATCCAGTGTGTAAGTCCTCGGAAAGCTTAGCCTTCCCTGGCAGTCAGGAATGCCCCATCCAGATTTACCCCCTCCTCTGGACTCATGGGCTTGGTGGCCTGGGGTCTCCTCTGCAAGGGTGTGGTTCGACAGCCCCTCCTGTAAGGGGACCAGCTAGCCAGTGTTGTCGCGCAGCTTGGGTCTGTGGTGCGCTGAGGGTGCTCAGGCTGGTGGTGGACCAATCCAGGGCCTGGGACAGACTTGGTGGACTGGGGCCAGGATGGGTCAGTGAGTCAGTCCAGCTTAGGGGAGGTGGGAGGGTGGCAGCATTCGGGTGGGCCCGCACTGTATCAGGGGCCTGTGGCGCTCCAGGACAGACTGGTAAGCCCGAGGCAGGGTAGGTCAGTGCACTGGCTGACCACAGGACAGACTAAGGAGGGCGGGGGGCAGTGGGAGGATGGGTCTGGAAGCACTTGGGCTGGTTGTGGACCCGCCAGGATCAGCCTGGGCTTGGTGTGGGCCAGGCCAGCGCTGTTGTTGTGGTGCAGTATTGACTGATAGCACTCAGGGAGTTGGGGGTGCTTGGGCCTGCAGCATTCTTGGACCTGGGTTCATTTGCTCCAGGGGCTGGGGTGCATTGGAGCAGAGAAGTACTAGGTGGTGGTCTCTGGGGTTGCCTACCACTGGTGCTGGGGCCTTCCAGCACTGGGACCACCTGGCCGGTTTGGCTGGTGTTCTCGGGCCACCCCAGAGCTGGGCTGTCATAGGGGAGGATGTGGATGGGGTGGGGCTTTGGGTGGGAGACAAGGGCAGGGCCTAGGCTCACCACAGAGGCAGTTCAGGAGCTGCCCATGTCAGAGGGAGGGACTAAAGCAGCTGGGAACCATACCCCTGATTTTTATCCTGGATCTGAGAGGAGAGTGGAGGTTGTTACCTGCTCTTGGGAAACCTGAATTTGTTCCCCCAGTTTCACTTGCTTTTGTCTGCATGCCAAATGGATGCAGGTATGCTCTTACCCAGTGCCGTTAACTGTTTGGGGGCAACTCCCTGTGTTAATACATTCATTTTAGGTGTTACATTGCTTACTCTTTGTTTTTTTTCTTTGAATTTCTTTTCTATCCATTTCCCTGCAATACAGCTGTGACTCCTGTTTTCTAATGTGCTCTGTGTTCCATTTTTCCCTTTACCTGATTTACACATGTAGTGAAATAATTGGTTACTACTTCTCCCTCCTGTGCATTTACTTTTTCCCATTCTGGCAGGCACCGGCCTAAGTCTCGATTTAAGATTTATCAGAACCTGACTTTTGCTGGGATTGGGATATCATACAGGAAGATCTGGATGACCTTGTAAACTGCAATAAAAGGAATAGGATGACATGTAATAGTGGAAAATGCAAAGTCATGGATTTAGGGACTAATAACAATAAATTTTCCTCTAAGTTGGGGCATGCATCAGTTGGAAGTGGTGGAGGAGGAGAAGGACCAGGGCGTAATGATTGTTCATAGGACGGAGCCAGCTATGTGATGTGACCATGAAAAAAGATAATGTGATGCTAGGATGCATCAGAGGAGATATTTCCAGTAGAGGTATGAAGGTATTAGTACCATTATAAAATATGCTGGTCAGACCTCAATTGGAATATTGCATGCAGTTCTGACCCCCAATGTTGAAGAAAGATTAAATCAAACCAGAAAAGGTGCAGAGAAGAGCTACAAAGATGATCACAGAATGGAGAATCTGCATTATGAGAGGAGACATAGAGTTTAGCTTGTTTAGCCCAACCTAAAGAAAGCTGAGGGGAGATATGATTGCTCTCTAGATATACGTCCAAGGGATAAATACCAGGGAGGGAGAGGAATTATTTGAGTTCAACACCAATATGGACATAAAAACAAATGGATACGAACTGTCCATCAGGAAATTTAGGCTTGAAATTAGACGCAGGTTTCTAACCATTAGAGGAGTAAAGTTCTGAAATAGTCTACCAAAGGGAGCTGTGGTGGCAAGAAATCTAGCTGATTTCAAAACTGGGCTTGATAAATGTATGGAGGGGCTGGTATGAGGTGACGGCCCAGTTTGGTAAGTGACTGATCTGTGGCTACTGGTGGTGGATATACAAGTGGCCTAAGAAGGGAGGGTAGATGTGGGGTTCTGAGTTATTACAGAGATTTCTTTCTTGGGTCTCTAGCTGGTAAGTCTTGTGTACATGCTCAAGGTTTAGCTGATCACAATATTTGTGCTTGTTAAGGAATTTTCCCCCAGGGCAAATTGTCTAAGGCAGTGGGGTTTTTTTCACCTTCCTCTGTAGCATGGGCCATGGCTCACTTGCTAGTGGATTATCTGTGCCTTAAAGAGTTTACCGTATTTTTCGGACCATAAGACGCACCTGACCATAAGACGCACCCAGTTTTTAGAGGAAGGCAAAGAAGAGAAAAAGAAGGGAAGAGAAAGGAAGGCAAAGAAGAGAAAAGGAAGGGAAGAGAAAGGAAGGAAAGAAGAGAAAGAAAGAAAAAGAAGGAAAGAAAAAGGAAGACAAAGAAGGAAAAAAGAAAGGAAGAGAAAGAGGAAGAAAAAAAAGAAGGAAGGCAAAGAAGAGAAAGAAGGAAAGAAAAAGGAAAGCAAAGGAGAGAAAGAAGGAAAGAAAAAGGAAAGCAAAGGAGAGAAAGAAGGAAAGAAAAAGGGAGAAAGAAAAAAGAGAGAAGGAAGGGAGAGAAAGAAGGAAGAAAAAGAAGAAAGAAGGAAGAGAAAGAAGAGAAAGAAAGAAAGAAGGACCCTGCCTTGGCCCCGGGAAGCCGCCGGCGGGGCGGGACAGGGCTCTGCCTTGGCCCCGGGAAGCCACC